>JAOYMZ010091094.1:0-10788 GCA_025802335.1 Pinguicula primuliflora
GCAATGTTATCACTTTACTTTGAAAAGTTATTTTTTGATTTTTGAGGGGCTTTTAAAAAAAAGTACTTTTATAAATAAATTATAAATTATTTGCAATCAGAATTTTACTGTAGGAAAAGTTAAAAAAATAATATGACAAAATGGATATAATACAGAATTTTTTTTTGAGTATTTTAGTATTATTGATTTGTATATAAACAAAATTATCTTAAAAGTGAATTTTTAAATAATTACAAAATTACCACCTGCTTCAAACCTTCCAAAAGCTATTCCAAGAGAGCTTTTGACTTTTGGGCTTTCGGGGACTTTTCCAGCATCAGTCCACCGCCAAAAGCCAAAATCACAAACAGTGTGAAAAGAAATTTTGCAATTAAAAAGCCAAAACTTGCTTTTCTGCAGAACCGTTTAATTCAGATGCCAGCAGTATAACACCTTAGTAGGAGAATGTATTCCCAAAGAGTAGAAGCCAAAGGGAATGTACACAGCTGGTTTCATGCCGAAGCCTGAGTTGGTTTTGGAGAATGGGAAGAACTATGCACGCACTTGTTCTTCTTGATGAAATAATAGACTACTCTGACTACATATGCCCAGCGCTGGTCGATGCAGGCTGCGGACATGAAGCCTAATGTAGTGACATTGATCAGGGTCCCGGGCAGAGTTGGCAAAGAGATTCATGCCTATGCGTCCAAGATGGATTAACCTAATGATGATGGGAGTGACAATTTCACTCACGGATCACGAGTTCAAATCCCCTTAACGACATTACCTATCAAAAAAAAAATTCATGCCTACACTATTCCCATGGTTGTGATATGGATCCTCAGGTCTCATCAGCTCTGGTGCATATGTACTGTGAATGCGGAGGAGCATTGCATATTGATCTGTGAAGAAGGAAATCGTGATATGGAGTTCTATGATTGCTGGCGATTCAAGGAGTACAGGGAGTGCCACACAAGCTCTATAGCAATTTAATCAGATGGTAACAGAGCGAATTCTGCCAAATAGTGTTACCCAGTTTGCCGTGATTTCGGCGTGTCTAATCTACAATCTCTAGGTAATGGCTGTGCAGTTCATGGTGCTTGTTAGGGCGTATGGACTGTACGGGCACGCAGAAGAAGCTTTACGACAAAAGAGTGGAAATAAAGGCGGATGGAGTTGCGTACCTTGCTGCTTTGAACACCCGCAACCATGCTGGGCTTGTAGATGAGGGCATAATACTGAACCTGAGAATGCTGCCACTCATACATTACTTGGCATGATAATGCTGCATGCGGTAACAGGTCTGGGGTGGAAGAAATCAGGGGATACATGAAGGAAATGAACTGAAGGAAGAGCAATAGTTCTAGTCAAATTTAGCTACTATTTGAGTATGTATGAATTTGTTAGTGGTGTACAAAGCAAAGCATGGATTATATTCATTTCCACTGGCAAGTTTTTTCAATGCAAATAACTTACAGACGAAGGAGAGATCAACACATTTCTAAAGTTGGTTGGTTCCTATCCTGCATTGGACATAGTACACAAGGTTTAAAATCGGCAACCTAATGAACACGGGCCTCAAATCTCGTGATTCTCTGCAGGCATGGACTGGATAAGAAGAGACTTTCATCATCGATTTCACCTGGAACGAAAAACAGAAAAATGCGGTTGGATGCTATCATGTTTAGAGCTTCATGTCATAAAAAAAAATTGCACATCCAGAAAGTTTTTGATATGCTTCATATCAGTATTGAGGTTAAAGCGTAAGAGGACATGACACGATGTTACGATCCTGAGGACCGACAAGCAGAGACGATGACAGGAAACGTAGGAATACAATTTATTCCATCTACTACATAATATTTCCTAAGGTTACAACAATGGCCATATTTATAGCCAACTAACAAGGATTTCTAAGCAATTACAATAATATAAAAGGATTAATATACAATATATGCGTTCGTATCAGTATTACACTATCAAGAACAACTTTTCCAATATAAAGCAGAACAAAAAGAGCTTAAGAGGCAAAACAAAACAAACAGGCTTCAGCTTATCATGTTGTACAAGATTCATAGATGCTTCCTAAAAGTTCAAACCTCATCTCATTCTCATGAATATTGTGAAACCCAAAATTACATTAACAGCATATCAAATGCCCAATCGAATTCCGTTGTATTGAATGAGTGTAAACCATAAAATGAGAGCTTGACTGAGTACATGTATTGCTTCCATAAGGAAATGATAATTGTCTCTCTATTTCAAGATAAACCTCCATATGATAAGCCTCATTGGTTCCTTCCTATACCTATTTTTACAACACCCGGATTCAAAAGTAAAAGCCCCATTGCTGATGGTTTTCCCCTATACAAAAGTAACTAATATCCTCAGTAAGCAAAATCTCAATCTATCTCATGAAGAATTTTGGTATTCCACACTTTCATCACTTATCACCGATCAAGCAATATTTCCTCAAAACTCCAAGACACCGAAAAATGGGACATAATTAACCTTGTATTAACCAACCAAAACAGCAGACCACAAACGCAAAAAAAGATGAGTTACAAACCTCATGAGGCCTTGGCACTTGGGACGGTCGTTGAATCATCGTTCGGAGGCGGTGCGTATATCCTCGCCTTCTTAAGAATTTCGACAACAACCCAACGCTTGCACTTGCTGAGCGGTCGCGAGGGGTCCAACTTCACCTGCATCAGAAGTCCAAGAACGAGAAACGACTCTCAATCATCTGTTACAAACTAGTCTCACAAGGATAAGATACACAAAAAAAGAATTAAAAATCACGGACACGATCGCCAATGTTGCACTGATTTTGCTCGTCGTGAGCCATGAATTTTGAGGTCCGCTTGATGTAGCGATTGTAGAGTTTGTGATGGAACAGGCGATCCACCGCGACTACTACCGACTTTTGCATTTTATTCGACACCACCATCCCCACAACCGGCTTCATCCTTCAATCTCAGGCGATTGCTCTACGAATCCTCACCGCAGCTAAAACCCTCGTTTCGAGACGACATGGCTCCGTTAACCCGAACCGGGTAATAAATGGGCTTTAGGAATTAGCCCGAGTTGACAGGCCCAAATTGGTTTTTGGCTTGCTAAGACCAATATCGTTTAGAAATTGCGAACAGCGCCAGCGCATTTCAACCCATTTCAACCTTCGATAATCAAACCAGAACCGTTATCCTGTTCCAGCTTCGCTTCTTCCGTTTCATTGTGAATTTTTGGGCATTCACCAGGCACTTCTTTATGGATTACAATCAGAATCTGGCGGTGGATGGTAATGCTTTTGTGTGTTTGCATTATTAACGACTTATACGCATTGGAAAGATTTCGCCTTTCCTGACTGCTTTATGAGGCTGAAAAATGCGGAAGGTTATACATGTTCCTCATGAGCACGTCACTCGTCTTTTCCCAAAATCTAGTCCTGTCGAAGTATAGTAGCTCCGATAATTCATTTTCTTCATGCAATGTTCCGTGTGGTAATGTTCAATTGAGTTGTGGGAGGGGTAAAATTCGTGGGCTTGTACCATATGCCAAGAAAAGGCACTCAAAGAGAAAAAGCTGGTGGCAGCGCTTCTTTTTTGATGAAGGTGGAAATTGGCTTGGTTTGAAGGACGAGGATGTGCTCGACGTGCTGGAATCTGAAGATGGATCTTGGGATGACGACCTATCTGAGAATGAGAAGTTTGAGGCCTGGAAAAGGCGAGCGGAGAAAATTGTACAATTGAGGGAAGCACAAGAAGATAAAAACAATGAGGAGAATATGATATGGGAGGATTGGATTATAGATGAGAGTAAAGATGATGATGTAAATGTGCAATCTTGGTTTGAACAGTCAAATGGTGTCATTGGTGAACTGGTAGATGATATAGAGGCAGAAGATGATGGATTATTTTCTCGAGGGGGGTTGGTTAAGTCCGTCAGGGATTTGATTCTAGGAAACGAGGAAGATGATATTCTTTATGAAGATCGAGTTTTTCGGTATGCATCTTTTAAATCAGTAAGTAATCTTAAATTCATTTTTCTTACAAATTTTGAAAGTCTTGAAGTTATAATCCATATTAGTTCATTGTCTTAAGATTATTGATCTGCTCTGCCATGCAATGCTTGTGCTATTTATGATTATACTGTGATGGAATATTATAAGCACTGTCACATCTTGGGGTTTGCTATGAACTTCTGTGCATCAATTGTCTTCACGAGTCTGAAATATCAACCATTAAATTGTATTTTGTTGTTTCGAGTCTTGAACGCTATTCATGGAAATCTTCCTCTTTTCAGGCAAAATTTTTGGCAGTGCTGATTATCATCCCGTGGGCTTTGGATTTCTTAGTTCATGACTATGTTTTTATGCCTTTCCTCGACAGGTAAGTACTCCTTGCAATTCATATGTTAGCTTCTTTCAATGTAACTAAATCTGTTTTTCTAGTTTGCAGAGGGAAAATTCGGTTACCCTTCATATTTGGAAATCTGTTATATTGAAAGATCATAACATCTTTGATTAATTTATCGCAATACTTTTTCATAAACTAATGAAAGTAAAATGAGAAGATTTAGCATTGTTATATAGCAATACCTTTATTTCTATACTCTGGATATACATTGATAAGGCTCAGCTGACCCAGCTACATTTGTTCACACGTTCAAATTTGTGTTCATGTGCAATCTATAAAGTAGGCAATTTTCTTGAACAGATATGTCAAGACGGTACCATTTGCAGCGGAGATGCTTGATGTGAGGAAGACTCAAAAGCTAGAAATGGTCAAGGCTCTTAATCATGAGAAAGCTAGATATCGGCTTGAAGTAGAGATAGGTAAATCTCCTCCTCTTTCAGATGAGGAGTTCTACCAGGAGCTTCGGCATAAAGCGTAAGGATTTGGGTGTCTAAAGTGCCGTTCTTTCTCCAATCATTTCCAAAAATCCAAACAAGATAAACTGGGAATTTGTCCCACATCGGTTACAAAAATCACAATATACTAATATAAATAAGATTATGAGCTACAATTAATTACAATAAGCTTATGCTTTTAATGAGGGTTGCCCACTTTCTTAATTATATTAACATGATTTAGATAAATCACAATATACTAATTTAAATATGATTGTGAGCTACAATTAATCACCATAAGCTGTGTGCAGTGGCTATGTGGTACTGCGAGATTGGTATGGCAGGTGGGCCGGTGTTTAATATTTTTGTGCGGACCTGCTGACCGGCGAATCCCGCAGTGCCACGAGCGCACTACACACTATACAATTCTTTTTCCACCGTATACTCCCCAAATCCATTTTCTAACAAGATATATCACTATAAAATCATAAAAGTGCTGAATTAAAGCCTCATCCTTTTCCAAAGGATGAAGGTCTGTTTATTCCGCTGTATAATCTCACGTTTGAAATGGTTAAATGCACAGAATCACTTCCTTCTATGAATTACCATGCCAAAGATGATACTTCTTCAGAGGAGACTAATCTGATATTATTGCTGTGCAGATTAGAGCTGCGAGACGAATGGAGATTAGAGAACCGCAAAGCATTTGCTAACATCTGGTCAGATATGGTGTTTGGGATCTCTTTATTCGTTCTTCTGTACTACTATCAGGGTCAGGTGGGTTTGCTTACAATTTCTCCCTTTCATCTTCTACTTCTATCTTCATTTACTCTTTTCCTTTATGAAATCCCATTAGGGGTCTCACTATCCTTTGTTTTACTTCCCATATCATGCCTCTTACAGGTAGCTTTACTGAGATTTACCGGGTATAAGCTACTGAATAACATTACAGACACCGGAAAGGCCTTTCTTATCATTCTTATCACCGACATTTTCTTGGGGTAGTACTCTCCTTTCTATCCTTGCAAGAATCCGTTTCGTTTTTACCTTGTTCCTTCTATATAACCAACAGAAAACAGATGTTTGTAACTGCGCATATCTGCACTAGTTTAAGCTTGCTCGTTAACGTTTTCAGTTATCATTCGGAATCGGGTTGGCAGACGTTGTTAGAGGTCATAGTCGAGCATTATGGTGTGGAGGTGGATCAAGGTGCCATAACAATATTCATCTGCCTAATCCCAGTTGTAATTGATGCCTGTGTCAAGCTCTGGGTATGTGTCAATATTTCCGTATGCATAAAGCTGTAATTCTCACGTCTTCTGCTGTTAAGCAAGCTCATTTGGTATTTTACATTTTTTCTTCCTGCAGATGTTCAAATTTCTGCCGCGGTTATCCCCGAAGGTGGCCAATATTTTCCAGGAAATGAAAAGACATTAGAAACAACTATTCTTTTCCCACAGTAGTCGTCTTTCCTATGTAAAGGATTTCAACTTTTGTTTCTTTTTTTAGCTGTTCCTTGTAAAAGTACGCAGTACCTGGATACCTTGTAATGACTAAACTCGTAACAAAGTTTGCCGGATTGGTACTTGCGAGTTACTTGTTGTCATCCTCTGTTAAAATGGTAAATGTACACACTTTATTGACACTATTTATATATATTGTGATGTGATAATCATCACAACCACAACTAATAAAAAATAATTAAAGATAAATAATAAAATTTGTGGTTGTGATTATTGCAATATTATAATGTTTACAAATAATGTTAATAAGATGTGTACAAGTACCATTGTCCTACACTAGCGATGGAACGAGACAATAAAGTAGAGTATGGGTGGGTCATATTTGCTATATGCACAATGAAAAGAAAGTAGATGTGATTTCCCAATGTAAAAACATGCAAGCTTGCTCAGTTCCAATAGTAATTATCCATGTTCTCGGGTGCGTTTAATAGCAGGGATGAGTAGGATATAGTGGGATGAGATTTAGTGAGATTGGAAAAAATATCCGATGTTTAGTACCCAGTATTATATAGGATTTTAGGGATACGTGATTAACTAAAAAAATCTAATTATCCCTAAATCTCATAGGTTTAGAAAGAAAACTTAATCCATCAAAATCCACTTTTATTCCGGATCAATCGGGAATTTTTTTTCCAAGCTGGCCTGATTACTAAACACAGGATATAGTGGGATAATTTTTCAAAATTCCACTATATCCTAACTACTAAACTGTGCCTAGGTGTGCTCGCAAGTCTTGTGTGGTATCCAGTGTCCTATAGAGTATTAGGTGAAGTTGTCAAGGCTCGCCTAGTACTTGTCGAGGCCAAGGGATTGAGGATATTGAACGGGTGTTTAGTTGACATTTGAATGGAGTAGAGGCCAAATGCCTTGCGCCTAGATTGTCGCGGCCTAGGCAGTGACGGTTATCTCAAACTTTCAACATACATAAACACACAATTTCAAATACTAGAAAAGCACATACATTGAGGCTCTGTGGACCAAATACTAGAACTCTCCAAGTGTGAATTTAAAGTACGAATGCGCATCTAAAATCCCAATGTATCTATCACAGATTCACAAGTGACAATAGAACCGAGAGGAGTCCACATTTTGAATTCCCATGATAAAAGTTCTCTGCTGGTCTGGTCCAGGACCCCATCTGCCAGCTCTTCTATGTATATTTTGTATTGTATGCATGTGTTCAATTACTTTACTAGTCCTCTCCTGACCTGACAGTTGATATCAATGATTCAATATCAATGTCACCAGCATCAGAAAATAAAAATTTATGATGTTCGGCACATTTGTGTTCCCGATTCTCACACTCGCCCTCGCCCTACCGTACGGTTCCAAATATTTTGTTTTGATTTAGTTCTATTATTGTATTTGGAATGAAAATAACTATAGTTTACAAATTAAAAGAAACTATAATGATGAGATTCTTGGAAGTCACTGCACATTTTTTTTATAAGAAAAAGATTTCAAAATTAATATTTACATATACATGTATATCTTCATTATCTGGAAAATAAAATTATATTAATCTAATAGATCACTCGGAGTCTTTGTATACAATTAACCATTTTGGTTGAAGCTCCCATCTTACCTCTTGCTTGAAGTCATTGACAAACCAATAGCTTAATACATAAGAGTCTAATTCCACATTAAAACGAACCTCGTTCCGTTCTTTCTATAGACTCCAAATTGTTGCTTGCCATATTGATTTTCATGCTTCTTTGTGGTTACTTGGTGGATAGCGGCTAATGTGCTTGTGGAGATGAGGAATGGTAAATGTTTTATCATTAATATCAAGCATGTCTAACTATGTATAAACCGCCTGCCATACCTCCTTTGCGTGCTCACAAACAAAGAATAGTTTATTAGCAGATTCATCTTGAAAAGCACGCCATATGCATCGGGCATATTCAGGGGCAATCTGTAATCCTCTGGTAGCAAGATTGTCCATAGTTGCTATGCGGTTACATAATAAATGCCAACTAAAGCACTGAACTCCTTTGGGTGCAATATTGCCCCAAGCTTCGGCAAGGTTACTATGATCATTAACTTCTAGTCTTATCTGATAATCTGACTGAATCTTGAACGTTGAACTAATAGCAAAGAGACCATTTGCTGTATGTTTCCATTTCCATTTATCTCCCTTTGTGAAATCGAGTTCAGTTCGAGCACATTGAAGGTGCACCCGGGCACATTGAAGGTGCACAACTCCAAACTGCAGACTTTATCTCTTGCTCCAAGAAGGGACTGATCTACATTTCGTTCTCAGCTTCAGTCACAAGCACTCTCGGTAATAAATTGAGAGAGGGACTGTCTTGTTCTTCTTCAGTGCAGATCTGCTTAAAATGGGACTTAGCCGCTGTTTGAGCTGACCTCCTCAGTCCATCTTCCACCTACTTCAAATCCTCTGATGTTGTTTTGTCATTTGTTTCCATTCACAAGAGCATGGAAAAAACGGGTGTTACAATCTCAATCTTTAATCCACTTGGATCTTGAATTTTTGCACATTAGTTTTTCTTGCACATTAGTTTTTCCTGTTCACCCACTGCCTGCTTTAACTGCAACTAGCACTGTTGCCTCTCAATAATCCCTGTGTGATTTAGAGGAGCTACTTCAACTTTTGTATAAAAAATAGCCAGTTCTTTCTGCACATTATTCAGCCTTTGATCAATTGAGCCATAATTTTCCTTATTCCATTTCTAAAGGAATAAACGCAATCTTCTCAATTTTTGGTACAACACATACTCCTTTGTTCCTGACACTTGAATGTCATTCCATTCCATTAGTATCATCTAAGCAAATCCCTCTTGATCACACCAAATGTTTAGTGTATGAAACATTTTAGGTCCCCAGTTCACTTCTTCTGTTTTTAACATAATCGGACAATGGTCCGAGAGGGTCCGTTTCAGACCGAATTGATAAGTTTATGTCCATTCTTCAAGCCAAAATGTAGATAATAAATATCTATCTATCCGACTGCAACTTGTTTGCGATTTGCATAGCATGTTTATCATCTTCTCTGTAACGGTAAATCCACTAACTCTGCTTCGTTAATGAATCGATAAAAATCATTCATCTCTCTAGTTGCAGCCACTGATAAACCGACTCTTTCATCATATGATCTGATTGCATTATCCAACAAAGCACCATCTTGCATCAGCATTTTAAGCTTTTAATGTCAGCAGCTTATCCCACAATATACTCTTTTCAGCTATTCTTGCTGGACCGTATACATTGACAATAAAAACCGGTGTTGAAGCTTGCCCCTAGTGACCATACACAAATAAGCAGTGTTCGAAAAAGTGCTGGGTGGCCCTAGGGCATTTTCGGGCTGCCAAAGATGTGAAATTCCAGTGTAGTAACTGGATTGAAGGATTCGAAACAGAGAGAAAACCTCCAAGTAAATAACTGCTTCACTTTTATTGAAGAAAATCGAATGAATCATTTACATAGTATGTACACAACTTATAGTGAAGCTACGAATATAATTAGATAACTGTACAAAGGAAATGACTGAAACACCCCTGATAACTGTACAAGGAGAAAGACTAAAACACCCCTTCAACACGCCCCCCGCAAGCTGAAACGAGGTGAGCATCACGGAGGGCAAGCTTGGAAACGAGATGAGTAAAAGGTCCTGGAGTTAAGGACTTTGTAAAAACATCAGCAACCTGTTCAGTAGAAGAGATATGAAGAGGAAGAACGAACCCGACCTTGTATTCATCACGAGTAACGTGGCAGTCAATCTCGATATGTTTGGTTCGTTCGTGAAAGACGGGATTGCTGGTAAGATGTAAGGTGGCACGATTGTCGCAGTAAAGGGAAACGGGTAGAGATAACTGAATCCCAAAATCTGCTAACACATAGCTGATCCATTTGAGCTCACAAACGGTGGCAGCTAAACTGCGATATTCTACTTCGGCGGAAGAGCGGGAAACAGTTTGTTGCTTCTTAGATTTCCAAGAAATCAAGGAATCCCCAAGAAAGATGCAGTAACCAGTGAGGGAGTGTCGGGTGTCAGGGCATTTCGCCCAATCTGCATCAGAATAAGCTCGAAGGATATGCTGGGACTGCACTGGATAAAACCGACTGTGAGAGGGACAACCTTTCAGGTACTTCACAATATGGAGTGCGGCATGCCAGTGGTCCGATCGAGGATGCTGCATATACTGACTGACCTACTGCACGGCATACCCAATGTCAGGGCATGTAAAATCGAGATAAAGCAGACGTCCTACCAACCGGCGATAAGGCTCTACATCTGGCAGGAGCTCACCCTGCGCATCAGATAACACAAGGCCCAGTGGGAGTGGCGTAGAGACAGATTTGCACTCGGTTAGCCCAGTGTCGCGGATGATATCCAGCATATATTTCCGCTGATTCACATAAAGGCCGTGAGAAGATCGCAGCAACTCGAGACCAAGATAATATTTGGCTTCTCCG
>JAOYMZ010091116.1:0-10786 GCA_025802335.1 Pinguicula primuliflora
TACCAACTCAAATGTCTTATTGTCATGCAAAGATTGCATTTCATCCTGCATAGCTTCAATCCACCTTTGCTTGTTTTCACCATTCATAGCATCTTCATAACTTTCTTGTTCTCCTTCATTAGCTAGGAGCACATATTGTTGTGGAGGATACCTGGTAGATCGCTGGATAATTCTACCAGACCTTTTCCGAACTGGAGAACCTATTCGAGCTGGTGGTGGATTGGTATCACCATCTTCATCAACATGATCATCATCATTATCAGAATTAGTCCCGCTAGAATCATCTAAATGATTCTACTCTGATTGATGATTTTCAACTTCATCTCCAATTTATCTTGACATCGTCATTGCAGGAACTATTTTCATGTTTGTTGAGCTACCATCAGATTTAGGAATGTCTTCTTTTGCTTTCACAATGTCGTCAATAGTTTGATCTTCAACAAAAATGGCATCACGGCTTCTTATAAGCTTCTTCTGAATTGGATCGTAAAATCTATAGCCAAATTGATATTGGCCACAACCGACATGCAGTGTCTTGTCTTGGCATCCAACTTGGACCTCTCATCCTTCGGGATATAAACAAATGCTTTGCAACCAAAAACTTTGAAATTCTGGTAGGAAACTTCTTTTCCGGACCAAATCTTTTCTGGAGCTTCATACCCCAGAGGTCTGCATGGTGAGAGATTCAGAATATAAGCTGTTGTAAGCACAGCTTCTCCCCAAAATTCTTGGGGCAACTTTGCTTGTAAGAGTAAACATCTAAGTCTCTCCATCAAGGTTCTGTTCATCCTCTCAGCCAGGCCATTTAATTGTGGTGTTTTGGGTGGCATCAGTTGATACCGAATACCATGCTCTTTGCAGTAATCATCAAATGATCCAATGTATTCTCCTCCGTTATCTGTGTGGATGCATTTCACCTTCTTATTGGTTTGTCTCTCCACCAGAGTTACAAATTGCTTGAAAGCTTTCAGAGCCTTATCCTCTGACTTGAGAAGATATACTCAAGTCTTTCGCGAATGATCATCAATGATTGTTACGAAGTATTGAGCACCACTAAGTGACTTTGTCATTGGCCTACACAGATCTGAGTGTATAAAATCCAACACATTCTTCATTCTGGAAGGCATTGAACTTTTGAAGGTAACATTATTTTGCATTCCGACCAGACAATAAGTACACTTTGTCAGCTTAACTTGATCCAATTCAGGTATCACCTTTTTTTGAACAAGACTTGTCATTCCCTTCTCACTCATATGGCCAAGGCATTTGTTCCATAATTCGATCACACTGTCATTCTCCACCGTATTGAGAATACTTTGGGAGAGCTTTACCTGCAATAGATACAACTTCGAGTGTTTCATACCTTTAGCAATCACCAAAGATCCTTTAGTGAGCTTCCACTGACCATTGTAGAAGGTGCTGCAAAAACCATCATCATCAAGTCTGTGAACAGAAATAAGATTCAAGTACATTTCTGGAACATGCCTGACATTCTTCAGGAGTAGTCTCTTACCATTCTCTATCTTCAGGGAAATATCTCCTTTGCCAAGCACTTTTGATAGTTTGGCATTTCTCATTTTTACAACACCAAAATCCCTGATGTGTAAGATGAAAAGAATTCTTTGTGAGATGTAACATGAATGGTAGCGCCACTGTCAATTGTCATCTGGTATCTTGGGTAGTAAAATTGACAGTATCTTCATCATGAATAACGTTGAACTCATCGGCTCACTTGCTTCATCATCCTTGTTGTTATCTCTCTTAAATTCTCCGACTTTGTCATTTCCCTTTTTATTTTTGAGTTGTCGACAAAACCTGTTAATGTGACCCTTCTTCTTGCAATGATGGCATTCGACATTGGCGTACTTGTTTGATTTTCCTCTGCTCTTGTGACGTTGGTTTGAATTGAATCTGCTTGTACTCCGCCCTCTGAATCAGCAACCATAACATCGGAATGTGGTGTAAATGTACCTTGTGTACGACACCTCATTTCTTCATTCAAGATTCCACATTTAACTAGCTCGATAGTAATTTGTGGAGAGCTAGTAAGTGTAACCTTGACAGTCTCCCAAAACTCTAGTAGAGACGTAAACATGAGAAGAGCGATGATTTCTTCATCAAAATTTACGACCATACTTGATAGTTGCATCACAACTCCTTGTAACTCATTGACATGGTCCGCAATCGAAGTACCTTCATGATATCTCATCTGAACCAACTTATTCAGATAAAATAATTTGTTGTAGCCGATCTTTAAGGTATACAGGCCCTCGAGTTTGCACCATAAACTCCGGGCATGCATTTCAACTTTCATCATAAATGTGATTATACACATTTTCAACAAATTGTCGAATAAAGCTGCAAACTTGCAAATGATCAAATTTCCATTTTTCATCTGACTTGCCTTCGGGTTTAGTCGATGCAAACACCGGTAGATGCATCTTTGTCACAAACAGAAGATCCTTCATCTTGCTCTTCTATAGGTGGTAATTTGTGCCATTTAACTTGATCATGTTGCCTGATTTCACCTCCATGATCTCCGATATTTTTTACCGAGTGGGTAATAATCTGACTTATTTTTTGATGTGGAAGATCCACTTAGTGGCAACCATGGAGTATACGATAAGTAGATATACACACTCAACCTCGCTTCGATACCACTTGTTGGGCGCAACGGATGAAAATAATAATGGAGAAATCAAACAGGTATAGTAAATAAATAGACATCGAGAATTTAACGTGGTTCACCCTCAATTCTAGGCTACGTCCACGGGACGAACTCCGAACAAATTCTTCCACTATAAAATAGTAGGTACAAGAGAGTCTTCTCTTGAACTTCTAGAGGTTAACCAACAACGGAGATCTACTCAAAAATATTTTCCCAATATTTTTGTCACTCCCCCTAATTTAGAAAATACCCTAAACAACTCTCTTTTCCTCACAAGAAAATTGCTTGTGTTTTCTTCTCTTGTTGTTGGTGTGTTGAAACTGAACGAAATGCTCAGAATTTATAGGTAAATGGAAGTGAGAAAAACAAGCTGCAAATCAACACCAAATCTTTGAAGGTTGAAGTTGCAAACTTTGAATTTCTCACGCAAGCATTGAATTTGAAGCAGATTTTTCAATTGTTGGAGGGCTTGAATTCTCCTTTCAAGCCTAGCATTTATGTTGGATGGTCCCCCCTCCATGTAAAGAGGGACATCACAACAATAGATTCCGGTGAGAAATTTGATGGAAAATTATGTTTTGGAAATCGGGCTTGGGAGAAAAGAAAAGTGATAACTATTACATTTGGTGGAATGTTGTGTGTAGGAGTTGAATGCAATTAAGCAGGGATGGAGCGGCAATGGCGATGAGGAGCGTCAGATGGATCTTTCTGGATTCCCAGCCTATCGCGGTATCTAGCACTGGCAAAGCACCTATGGAAAAGTTGTGAAGAGGGAAGAAAATGAATTTGGTGGACTGTATCGACTAGCCCCAAAAGAAACAACCGTTTGCAGCATTGAGAAACCAGGTCACGTTGTGCGGCCCGCTTGTGACACTACGCGCTGCCCTCAGCCCCGGGTGCACAAATGTGCACAGCCCTCAGCACCTGCCTGACAACGAAGTGCGCAAACTCCGTGTGAGGCCGATTGCTTGTGCCTGCATCTTCGAGTCCATGTCCCAGAAGATCTCCAATAAGAGGAAACTTGCCTTCTATGACGAATCCATGGCGGCCAAGTCTTGAGAGTTATCTAATAAAAAGTTTGGAGAGAAGGAAATTACCATCCTTGGTGCATTTGAACGTCTCAACAAGGAAAGTAAATGACGTGGTGTCAGGACAGAAGATTTCCTAGTTGTCTTGAACTCTATAGCCTTTGACGTGCATGCCTACATAAAAGGGGTTATCTTTAGTGTTAAAACATAGAGAGCAGAATTCGAGAAAATTCTTGAATGGTGATAGAGTAGAGGCAAATAGGTTTCTTTATTATGTTGGCTTGTTTGATAGCAACTCAACGTTCCTTTTCGACTTTCGTGCAGAGGGGGTAGCTTGTTTAGGTGTGGCGTGTAGTGTCTAAGCAAGGATCAAAGGTGTTGTGCATACCCTGGTAGCTTTATATACGTTAGAGAAAAATATTAGGGGCCATCTTTCCATCCCTTCACCACACGAGAGACGCCATGCAATGTGCTTGCTACTTTTTTTGTGGGGAGAGTAGAAATAGAGACTTTCGTCGTGTCATCAATTTTTTCATATCGAAAAATTCAGTAATTGCCTTTTTCGTTACATAAAATCATTGGAAAAAAAATTGGACAAAATTTTTGGAATCCTCGCATTAAAACATTTTAGGTAGTCATAGATTATGATTTCGACGCCTTTGCAGCAAAAAAATTAAAATCTTATTAAATAAGCATTTTAAGAGCAACAAATTTAACACTAACCTTAAACAGGATGCAGGGGTGTGCATGAGGTAACTCACCGCACACTATTTAGTGCCCATGTGACACTGCAGGATTGGTGCGACAGGTGAGTTGTTGGAGTTCTGTAACTTAATTGAAGGAAATATGAACAATGCTCTGGTGAAAAACTGAGCTCTGGCGAAAAACACAGTCACGGTGAGATTTCACTATTCCTCACGTCTGTTTCACACATTCTTGGCCGGAGAGGCTGGATCTGCATCGGTATCTCAGTCCTGATTGGCGCACGCGTGTTCTATGGCCCAGGCAGCCGGGGATGAGGCTTTGTCGGATCTCTACGACGAATTTCTGGAACCAAAAAAAAATGTTGCGGCTGTTTCCAAATCATTCGCGGACTCGGACGCACGAACAACTAAGTGGAACATTTGGAGCAATGAAGGCGAGCCGGCTGTCGCATTCTCCGTAGAAGAGGTTGAGAGGTTTAGTGCTCCATTTTCTGCATCGCTCATTGGAAAATTTTCCCGGGGTCGGCCTTTTATTCAAGAACTGCGGAAGATCTTATCAAGTATCGGCCTAAAATTTGAGTTCACTGTTGGGCTCATGGATTATAAGCACGTCTTACTATGATTCAGTTGTATGGATGATCGTAATCAGGTTCTGCTGAAAGAAGTGTGGAATATTGGGAGGTTCCTGATGCGGGTGTTTTGCTAGACGCCCTATTTCAATAGTGATGTAGAACCTCACATTGCCCCGATTTGGATCTCGTTTCCCAAGCTTCCGCTGCTCTTTTATGAACGTGAGACCATGTTTGATCTTGCTCGATCAATCGGCAGTCCAGTAATGCTGGATCATGCAACACTGCAGTTATCCAGGCCCAGTGAGGTGCGGTTGTGTGTTGAAATTGATTTGCTTAAGCCTCCGCCGACACGAGTCTGGGTTGAGATGGGTGAAAGTGCCTTCTGGCAGCCAGTTCACTATGACTATATTCTTGATTACTGCGGACACTGTATGCGGAAGAGCCATTCTATTGCCGGGTGTAGGGTTTTGAATCCTGTCCAGAGTGTTCCCTCTACTCAGCAAGAGGAGGCAGTTCCTGCTAGGGCATCTCATTTGCCAAAGAGTGGAAATAATAAGGGTAAACAAAAGCTTCAGTATAAACCAGTGAAGGTTGGTGATATGGTTGGTACCAGCCAGGGTGTCGCTGAGTCTGTGAGCTTTGGTTCTGTAGTTTCCAAGCAGATTATCCCCGTACTTGATCGGGCTGGTTCTATGGCACAAGGCATGGAGAAGCCGGGTATGTCCTCTCTGCTTTTGTCTAGTACGGTTATTACGGAAGTGGCTACTGATTCCATGATAGATTATGATCATAATATGGCTGATGTCTTATCTGATAATAAGAATATTTCTATGGGTAATCTTGCTATTGTAGTTTCTAATGATACAAATGATGTTATGTCTATTGATGGCCCTGTTGAGACAGCTACTTGTTTCAATGCATGTGTTGAGCCTGTTGAAATATCTTCTGGAAACAAGGATATTGCTGATGCTATAGTTGAATTTATTGATGCTAAATGCATTCCTTCCACTGACAATCATGCATATTGTTTTATTTCTCCATCACGCTTTTCTGTGCTGGAACATATGTCTGAGAATGAGGATTTGGTATCTGTGGATGATAACAATGGAATCTCTGGGGCAAGTGAACCGGTTGGTGAGTTGGTTGTCAGTCAGTCAGTCAGTGTGTTAACTGAGGTTGTAGTGTTAGATGGTTCCCCTAGACAATTTGAGTGTCCAATTAAAACCACCTGGCGAGAATCAGGAGTAGTGGAGGATAAGTATCTTTCTGATCAGCATTATAGCATTGCTACCCCCTACTATCAGGAAATTCTGGAGTGGATGCGAGGATAATGTTGACGAAGCATTCAACTCAGATGAGGAAAATCTGATCCCCTCAGAGTGTAAAAAAGGAATATTTGTGGGAGAGGAGATTCTTTACAGTCTCAGCAGGAAACCAAAAGCGGCTAAGAGTAGAAAGAAGATTTCTATCTCGAGAGCCAATAGATATGCGCTAAGATCCCAAGTTAACTCGTATTCTAGGAAATGAGGGGTCTTATATGGAACATTCAAGGGGTTGCTAATAAACCTTCTCGTAGAAGACTCATAAACTTTAAGTTACATAACTTGGAATTTTTGATAATTACAGAGCCCAAAATTCCAAGGAGCAGACTCCCTTGTTTGGTTCAATAGCTGCACTTCCGTGATAGTATTGCTAATATTGCTAATTCAATCTGGATGCTGTGGAGTTCGAAATTGCAATGCTATAGTTTTTTTGATGCTCAGCAGATATTGATCCTTGAAGTTCAGTGGGTGCACTCTAGTTCTTAACATTTTATAGGTGGGGTGTACGAAAGGAGTTGTGGACAGACATGAAGTCAACCTGCTCCTCTATCACAGCTCCTTTGTTAATTGGGGGGATTTTAATGTAGTGGTTTCCCCGAAAGAAAAACAGGGAAGCAAGCGAATCAATCTGGTACAATCATCCAAGCTGTTTGAGAGATACAAGGGATGCAAAGAGTTGCACGGTCATTACACCTTCATTAAATCCATGATGGTAATTTAGCTTCAAACCCTAGCAGAAAAGCCTCTTTTACCTCTCATGTGTAAACACGAATTGTAGAGGACTCTTAGGTCTACGTCCCTGTGAAATTACAGCTCGATCCTTGAAGTGGTTGAAGAGGTAAGTGATCAGAAAGGGGTAGCCTAGTCTTTGCATCCAGTTTTACCCGATATGGACAAATCCTCTCAAACTCTATCTTCGCAGCTTTGTATGTATATCATGCCTGAAACAAAGTTGTAGAGGATGCTTTGGAATGTGTCCCTGTGAAAGGGCAGCTGCACTCGATCTGTTTTGGATTTTATGGCCATGGGAAGGGCAGACCCGAACATTCTCCTTTTTGCTTCAAATGGCCAAGTAACTTTTCGAAGGTTTGGTGTCTCTTTCCCAAATTGGCCATTTTTGATCCCCTTTGGCTCGTGTAAGTATAGAAATCCTATATTACATGTCCAAATGTTGCACTTGACCTATAAAATACAATTGAGCACATAATAAGGTGTAAAGTAAATGATTAGGGCATAAATCATTGAAAAACACTAATCTAAATGAGCTCAAAACGTGGTACAAAATGAGCTCATCAGTTTTTAGCAAAAGTTAGAAGTTATAGGTTCAAACTCAGATTTGTCTGCACGTCTTAGAGTTTGGAGGAGAGGTAAGGGAAGTAAGACGTTGACTTTCCTATTCAGACTAATCCCGCTTGTTGTTTGTTGGGAGATTTGGAAGTGCAGGTGTTCTTACAGGTTTGAACTAATTCCAGTCTCAGCCCCAAGAGTTATTGGAGCTGTGATTGCAATCTTGCAAGACGTCCTCAGATCAGGGAAGTTCCTATGCCCAGTTTGCCCGCGTGAAAGGCAAATTTTGTGAAGTCTAGGTCTTTCCCTGTCGGAAGCTAATACGGGATAGATTAGCAGCTGATCGTTGGGGGTTAAACAGAAAGAGGGCCCTGATTCCAGGATTGTTCTGATACTACCAAGGTAGGGTTTGATTTCCCTCAATTTCACAGCGGTCATAGACTCTTTCTGTTGGTGCAGATTGTACGAAGTGTGTAGGTTGGAATCAAGGAGTAAGTGCGAGTAGCCTGCATACTTGCTGGTGCTGGTCGTACAAGTTGATCAAATAGACACTGTTCAAGTGCATGCTTTTGAAGGCGCTTGTAGCTTGCATTCTTCTTTGCTGCTGGTGGACGCAAAGAGATCAAGAGCGCAACAAACTCCAAGGCAAACTGAAGATCACACTGAAGTTATAAAAAGATGAGCTGGGCTTAGCATAACTGGAGCCCTCCACAGGAGCGATGCTGGTTACATGATATATTTGTGCTCCAGTTTGCAATTTGTGATGCAATATTGTTGAAATTACTCTAGGAAAAAGTGGACATATAGGGTCCCTGGGATATAGATGTGTAGGTATGCACGCACTTTCTTGTAAAAAGAGGCAAGCAAGTATTGTACTCTTTTCTTTTTCGAATTTTCCTCTTTTCATGGAAGTTTACTGGAAAAGGTTTTAAGGAGGCAGAACGGTTTACCCTTTTCACTTAGTAATTTGGATGGATAGGAGGTACCTGCATATAATCCGAATCTAGGATTTTCTATTGGTTTATTTTAGGTTCGCCAATGAGTAGAGCATTACTAGGTTTTTCGTTTAAAGCTTTCTTTTTTAGGATTAGCTACGGACAATCTACCACCATTATTGATAAACGTATTCCTTTTGGGGTAAAAAAATGGAGAAGAGTCCCTCAGGCACGAAGGTAAGGAAGTTATGGCAGGAATAAATCAAGCAATTGAGGAAATGACACATGGAGTGAAATTGTCTCCTGTGCTGGTTCTAATCGTCACATTGGATAATGCATGGTTGATTTGGAAGCACAATCAACAAAATTCAATGTGAAGGTTAACTGAATCTTGGTGAACGACGAAATTGCTAACTGCGAAAGGCGGGCGAGAGAGGGAGTATACTATGATGTGTCCTGTAGAAGCCATCAATGGAAGTGCAACACAGATTAGGTCGCCGGAAAACAAAAAACGGGTGCGATTTGAGTGAAGTTAGAGAAAGATGGTACCAGAGAGACTAACGGTCTTGGTGAATAGGTGTATCAGGTTTAAGGCCATGTATTTACATTGTACGGTAAGTGAGACGTGTATCTTGTGCCCAACATTACAATTAAAAGCAATGCTTGGCTAAGATCTGATGAGGAGAAATGAATGGATATGAAATGTAGAAAAAATTGAGAATAGTGAAAAGAGAACACAAAGGATGATCTAGAGCTGTGATCAACTCCTTGGGAGTGATTTACCCAAAAAAAATTCCTTGGGAGTGCACGCGCGTCACGCGCGCGATTTCGCCACTGTAGCAAACGCTTGCATTTTGAAAATTCGATCGCGTGCCGTCGAGAGCTTGAGAGATGGCTAGATGGCTGGCACCCCCTGCTGGTTATGGGTCTGACTTTCGCACCCCCACCTTCCATGGTCGTCGACGGGAGGTCGTCCAGCATAGTTGTACGGTCAGATGCAAGACTAAGTTCCATTGCAGAGCTTACCACATGTCCGGTGACTTATGATCTCGTTGTAGTGCGATCAAATAAATAACTCGTAAGTGTACGAAGTACACCCCCGAGGTTGAATCTCTCAAGGACTCGGTGTAAGTAATTAAGAAAGCAATTAAATTAGGGGGATTTCAATTGGTGATTTCTAACAACTAAAGAACAATTAAATAAGCTAACTAAAAAGAAACGATGAAAAAGGACGAGAAGTTTTAGAGAATGATTGATGGGAAAAAGGAGTACAGAGTTGCAGTTTCATTCAGATGCACATAATTAATATCGGGTATCCTAAACATGCAATGGTTATTAGTTCACCTCAAAGGCCATAGGGTTCCCCACTTCTAGGTGGTTATCTTCTAACGGGAAATGCCACATATACTTAGTAGAATTTGACTTAATTAAGTAAATGTCACCTAACGACACCGTTTCTTTAAAGAAATGGTGTTCTCTTACGTTCAGAATTCGTTGGGCTGCTGCCCTCGGCCGGAAGGCCTCCTGCATCACTTACAGCGTCAACTGGCTGTCTCGGTTCCTCTCCCCAATTCCCGCTGTTGTCCTCACCCACGACCGCGAAGCGGATGCAGCCCGAATCAAGGCATTGCTCCGTAACGGAGAGCACGTTGTATGCCCTGAGGGGACCACCTGCCGGGAGCCGTAGCTTCTGAGGTTTAGTGCCCAGTTCGCGGAATTGAGTGATCGGATCGCGCCGGTGGCGGTGAATATCCGTCAGCCGATGTTCCATGGGACGACGGTCCGTAGTGTCAAGCTCTGGGATGCCTAATTCTACTTCATGAATCCACGACCGACGTATGAGGTGACGTTCGTGGAGAGGCTGCCGGAGGAGATGGCGTGCAAGGCTGGCAAATCGGCGATTGAGGTGGCAAATCACGTGCAGAGGGTGCTGTCGGGGTCGCTTGAATTCAAGTGCACCCAGCTTATGAGGAAAGATAAGTATATGCTGCTAGGGGGGAATGATGGGAAACTGGAATCAGACAAGAAATAAGAGAAATGGTGTCGTTAGGTGATGCGTACTTAATTAAGTAAAATTCTACTAAGTATATGTAGCATTTCCCCTAACTTCTAACTTACGATCTATCAATTAACGCTAGTTCTCATGATAGATCGTGATTAAGATCCAGCTATTGAACTTTTCTAGCTAGTCCTAAACCAATGGCGCCTAAACTAGAATATTGTTTGCTTGAGCTATCTAAAGGGTGGCTCGGTGGTCCTACTCCTCTAGT
>JAOYMZ010091127.1:0-10785 GCA_025802335.1 Pinguicula primuliflora
ATATATAGTTTAGTGTTTATAACATTAAATTTTTAGGGTTTGTAGAATAGGGTTTTAGATTTTTACGCCGGCGAAGCTGTCGTAATATTAATTTTGACAAATAACATTTAGCCATTTGGTTTATAGTATTTTGTAATTGGGTTTATGACATTTAGCTCTTGGGTTTATAGCATTTAGCCCTTGATTTATAATATTTAAATAGGATTTTAGATTTTTACGGCGGCGATGCATTTAGTCATTAAGTTTATAGTATTTAGCTCTTGAATTTATAACATTTAGTCATTGGGTTTATAACATTTAGCTCTTGAGTTTATAATATTTAAATAGGATTTTAGATTTTTACGGCGGTGAAACCATCGTAATATTAATTTAAAAAAATAGCATTTAGTCCATGAATTTATAAGGTAGATTTTTACGATTTTATATGATTTTTATAGCATTGAGAATTACAATTTTATGTGATTTTTATATTTTTTTGTGTGTGATTAGGGTGTGTAGTGGTTTATAGAATAAATTTGTTCTAATATAACCAAACAATGTGTCCTGCCGAGATGATGCTGGTGGCTACGCGAGTTGGGTGAGGGAGAGAGAGGTACAAGGGTCGAAGCTGCAGGAGAAGCCAGAGTTTTTATTTTTCTCGCGACATGCTCTGCGTGTGGGTGTACCGGGCCTGATATAAATGAAAAATTTTATGCTCCAAAATGTTATATCCAGATTAATGATGTCAGATCCAGAATTGTAATCATGACCGTTGATTCACAACACATGGATAGCTAAGATTAGGAGTCTAAACCTAATATCATTAATTTGGATCTAAGATCCTGGACCTGAAAATTTATGCGGTATAAATAGGTTCCGGTACACCTAGCTGGATCCATAGTACAATTCCAAAAGCACACTCATCTCATGTGCCCAGGGAGTATTGAATGACTATTTGAAATGACTATTTGAAATGACTATTCATCTTCTTGAAGAGACGAACGACAACACCATTTCAGCACCTGCTCCTGATTTCAGGCGACCTTTTGAGCCTCCCTAAATGGGATTTTGTCTTACTGCACTGGCCTTTGGCTTGCAATGTACAAAAAAATGTCTCTGTTATATCATTTTCGAATGTTTTTGTATTCAATAATACTAAATTTACATAACTTTTTCATATAATGTTGACGCCTTGATGGTCAATCACACACAAAATAAATATATTAAATTTAATAGGCTCAATTATAATAACAAGTATTAATATTTATTGGTAATATCATTACTCTTTTTCGTATTAGAGAAATGCTATGTAGCCCGAACTTCCGATTGAATATCTGACCGAATACGGGTGAAATTATAATCCCTACCCCTACCAAATGTTGCTGTGCTAAGTTTCTACTCAGTTTTTCCAGTCTTTTCGCATGCATTTGGTTTGGTGTTGTCCGCCTAGCACTAGGTTTTTGTATTATCATCTTACTCGAATGGAAAGATTTTATGCCAAAAAAAAAAGATTTCATGAAGGATGTCATCCAAGTAGTTTCCACATTCAACTTCCGAGTTCCACTCCACTTGACTTCTCAACAATCTACAACTTTTTTCACGAACCTTCCACCACCGTAAACACCGTCAAGTTCTAATGGAAATCGACGTCAGGAGGGTGCCTCGCACGGCGGCAGAACAGAATCTAGCAACAACCAAGGTAAAGGATAAACCACTGATAGCTACAGACATGGATAAACACTCGATGGATGCAGATATGTCTATCGAGAGCGAAATTTCGGATTCTTCGGCAGCGTCAGTGCCCATCGATCATCTAAAACTGCTGCTGAGTTTCAAAGAAAAGTTCGTGCAAGGCCTTCAAGAGGCACATCCTCAGGCACAATTCACAGGTCTGCACTCTAAAACCATTACTCTCCCAGCTAGTGATTTAAAGCATGGTATCACCAACGGGGTACCTTCTATTGAATTCTTCTAAAATGTCTATCGTCAGATATCTGAGAATCTCGCTTACAGTCTTATACTGAAACCTTTGGGGAGGAATTTCAATTACCGAACACCGTACCAAAAACTCATAGACCTCTGGAAGCCCCAAGGTAATATACACCTTATGGATCTGGCAGACGGATTCACTCTGCTGAAGCAGGACAGAGAAGCAGATTACATCAGCATACTAACTGGCAGCCCTTACAACCTGATGGGCCATTATCTCCATATACGTCCTTGGGAGCGGAATTTTAACACGAAGGAGAAGAATCTGTCCTTAGTGGCGATCTGGCTACACCTCCCAGGATTACCCCCCAATTTTTCTAGAAAGATTTGCTCAGGGCTATTGTCTTGTCTATAGGAAAATTCCTACGGGCAGACGATCACACATTACAAGCGGAGCAAGGGCAATTTGCACGAGTTGCAGTAAAGATATATCTAAGCAAACCCTGGATCCCTAATCTTATGGTGGATAGTAAGGCATATGCTGTGCAGTATGAAGATTTATACAATATATGTTATAGCTGTGATCGGTATGTCCATACTAAATAATCTTGTACACAAGGCCGGCAGAAAACCCCATCTCAATCGCCACTGGAAAATACGATTGGTCTGTCAGCGATCACTGAACCTCAGGCCCCTTCGGATCCAGCAAAAGCCAGTTCCACATCCTTTTCAACACCTATTGCCGTTACTATTCTATCTGCCAGTGATACACCATGTCTTACAGGGCATGGACCTTAGCTATTGGTGAAAAATAAAAGCTGACGTACACAGTCCGGACCAAATGGCCCGTCCTATGGCTCGCCATAGAATATGGAACAAGTTGGGGAGAATCGGTCCCAAAAGGCTTTTCCCGACGTCAAAGCCTCCCGTTTTCAAGCGCTCAGTGTCCTTGAGCCACCAGAAGCAGACCCACCTTTCACAAAGGACATTGGAAAAGATACGTCCCCTACCTTTGTTTAGCAGACAATAACAGTGATTTTCCAGTCCTTGGAGGTTCAAGTCACACAAATTAATGAGTGAGAATTTCAAAAGGTACCAAAGTTTCAATATACCAGAAGAAACAAGGACCACCAACCCCACACAAAGATCTAGAGAAAACAGTCAAGTCAGCATCCACATCCTTGAGTTCGGAGAACCAAAATGTAATAGAGGGAGCGTCTTCAGTGTTTAAGTCCATCATTCCACCTCAAGCTCCCTCCCATCTCAAACAGTCATCCTCAACGGTTATTCCCCCCAGCAGAATACCATGAACAACCGCTTCTCCCAAATAATATGGAAATAGAGCAAGCTTCAAACCATTCAGTGATCAAACTTCCACATCCCAATCCGCCCCTCCCCAAAATAAATACCTTTCCACACCTTGCAGGGAGGGATCCAGATAATCCTAAAGAACCATCTGGCTTCTATGTGGGTTAAAAAGGTCGTATGAAGTTCACAGCACACCCAGAGACACCTCGAAACATGGGAATGGCATCGAGGAGCAGGAGATTCCTGCTGATCATGAATAAGTTCTCTCAGGGATATTCCCACCTTCCTTCCTTTAAATTATTTCTATGTCGATAAACTTACTATGCTGGAATTGCCAAGGCATATCCAATGCTTCTACCCTAGCAACTCTTGATTTTTTCTTCTTGACATACAGGACTGATGTAGCTATGATCCTGGAACCAAAGGTTAGCGGAGAAGAAGCTGATCATATTATCAAAGCAAGTAAATTTTCTTCCTCACACCGTATCGAGGAAGTGTTTTTTTGGGCAGAATATGGCTTATGTGGAAAGATGGGATTCATGTGCGGATCTTGGAAAATAATTGGCAATTCATACATGCCAATATAGCCATCCCAAATGGCGTATCCTTCCTTTTCACCACAGTTTACGGCAGTCCGCAATAAACAATCAGAAGAACATTCTGGCCAGTATTACAGAATCTTGCGAACAATATACAAACATCGTGGATGCTCTAGGGGACTTTAATGCGATCTCTGGACCGGCTGAAAAATCAGGAGGGAAATCGACTGGGGGTTACCTCAAATTCTGCAACTTTATAGCCACAAATCATCTTTTGGATGTTGGGTACACTGGAGCTAAATATACATGGAAAAGGGGCCTTTGTCTGGAGCGTTTAAACAGAGTCCTAATCGATAGTCAGGCTGGCAGGCTCTTTTGTGATCTATCTGTGCAACACACGGTGCATATATCCTCTGATCACAGTGCCATGATTGTAAATATTCAAGGATCTCTTCCTACATCAGGATGTTCTAACTGGCTGCGTTACCTTAGTTGTTGGGAGCTCCATCCTGGATGGGAGGATTGGTTTGCCGCAACATGGTCACAGGACGTCTCCTTTCAAGAGGCTTTGGACATATTATTACACAAAATCAGTGACTGGAAAAGGATTTTTGGAGACTTAAACCTGAAAAAAAGGAGGCTACTAGGGAGAATTACAGGGATACAGAACCCATCTCCGTAGGAATACCATCTAGGCATATCTAAGCTGGAAACATCACTGAGGATGCAATTAGAAGAAATACTCTCTCAGGGGTATGAACTGAAACAACAGAATAGGCGAGCAGTTTGGACAGTACAAGGGTACAGAAACACTCGGCATTTCCACTCTATCCATCGTAAGAGGACAACATCAGGTAAAATGCAGAGACTGCAACAGGTAAAATGCAGAGAATGCACTGGTAAAATGCAGAGACTGCAACAGGTAAAATGCAGAGACTGCAACTCTCCGATGGTACCTGTACTACGGATAGTAGGCGAATATCAAGGGAAGTGACATCCTATTATGCAAACCTCTACTATGCAATAAGCCTACCACCCTCTGATGCTTATCCGATCAAGAATGCTTTCCAAGAATTATCCCGAGGGTCCCTAAGATTACTTGAGCAGCAGGTCACTATAGAAGATATTCGTCGAGCTACATTTGATATGGATCCCCAAAAAACAGCTGGCCCTGATGGTCTAAATCCTAGCTTCTACCAGCACAATTGGGATGTCATAGCACTCCAACTCCAGCACATGATCCAATAGGCATTCAACTCTGTAGAACTTGACCCTTCTCTTAACAAAGGCATCATAGTTTTTGTTCCAAAAATCAAACATCCATTGCTAGCTGCTCATTTTAGACCGATAACCCTTATCAATGTGGGTATTAAGATCATAACCAAGCTGATCGCAAATCATATGGGCAAGGTTATGATGGAGCTTACATTACCCACGCAGACAAGTTTTATCGAAGGAAGGAATATCGTCGAGAATATAGCCATAGTTCATGAGGCTGTGCATGAGATCAGAATAAGGAAAAAAACGGAAAAAAATGGATGGCAATAAAGGTGGACCTCTCAAAGGCCTTTGATATGCTTAGATGGGAGTTCATACTTGAAACTCTGGTATAGGTTGGATTTCCTATATCTATGATAAGTCTCATTCAAAACTCCCTTTCCAGTAGTTCCTTACAAGTCTTATGGAAGGGGGTGAGACAAGGAGAATCCATATCTCCATACCTCTTTGTATTATGTATGGAGAGGTTGTCGCATTTAATAAACTCAATGGTGGCCCAAGCAGAGTGGAAACCAATGAAATTCGGCCTCCAACACTTTGAACTCTCACATATCATGTTCACAGACGACCTCATACTCTTTAGCGAAGTGTCGGTGGAGCAAGCTTTAGTCATACAAAAAGTGCTGAAAATCTTCTCAAGTCATTCGGGGCAGAAAGTAAATGGAGATAAGTCTTGAGTTTTATTTTCCGAAAATCTAGAGGATCAAGTGTCCCAGAGAATCTGTGACATCCTTAATGTCAAGATGACAGCTTCGTTTGGCTCTTATCTGGGAGTAGAAATTCAGCAAGGAAGACAAAGAAGAAGTCACTATGCAAAACTGGTCGAAAACGTGAGAAACAAGGCCCGATCATAGAACGCATGCTGGATATCGATGGCTGGAAGAGCCACTCTCTGTAAATCTGTCCTGGAAAGCATCCCTACTTACACTATGTAATCTGCTCTCCTCCCAAAGACAGCCTGCAAATACATAGAGAAGATTCAATGAGCTTTCTTGTGGGGTGAGAATGAGAACACAAAACCAGCTCACCAAGTGTCATGGGGATGCATCTGCGAACCTAAAGCTTGTGGAGGACTAGGGCTTCGTAAAATGTGGGAGCACAATAATGCTTTATTCCTCAAACTTGCTTGGGATCTTATATCTTCACAACCGAAATTATGGAAGCTGATCTTCTTGGCTAAATACAATCTGCAACAGGTGGACCTCTCAAGGGGTTTCCCATCCAAAAAAGGTTCTCCCTTATGCCACCAACTCCAACAAATTTGAGAAATATTCAGCAAAGGCCTCTCATGGGAGATAGGAGATGGGCAAACATGCCATTTCTGGATGGATCTGTGGCTTTCATCGCATACTCTATTGCAGAACCAGGTCAGTTATTGAGTAGACTCCATTAATACTGACGATTTAGTTTGCTCTTCTATTCTTCCAACAGGTACATGCGATCTAGATCGGCTATCTCGCCTCCTGCCCTTGCACATGATAGAAGAAATTGTATCCAACCCTTCCCCCAGTAGTGATAGAGGCCCAGACCGCAGATACTAGAATCCTGCCCCCAAAGGCCTGTTTACAACGGCGTATGCCTATGAGTGGCTCTCAAGAGATAATACAAATCCGTAAGATCCAATATGGAGACAAGTGTGGAGAATGGAAATAGCAGAAAAGATCAAACTATTCCTTTGGAAACTCTTGAAAGGGGTCATATGGACTAACCACGAGAGATTCCGGCGCAAACTGACTGATTCACCGGCATGCCATCTATGCTCCCAGGATGAAACTCTTCTACATGTCCTGCATGATTGCTATCGTAGCCGCATGGTGTGGGCAGAAACCACCACAAACCTGCTGGCATCCTTCTGGAATGAGGTGCAACCCCACAATTGGATTAAACGGAATCTAGACTCACTTGTATAACAGGAAGACATTAGATGGGCAGCTTGGTTCTCTCAAGCCTGTTGGATTATCTGGACCAATCGAAACTCGGAGATCTTTAGAGAGACGCGGACGCAGACATCTAGCTTAAAGCCACGAATCATAGCTCTGGTCCGGGAAACACACCAATTCTTTAAACTGTCCCAAAGGAAGCAATCTTAAAGACACCAGCAGATACAAGTTCCCTACCCTGCCTTGGACGTACCGGTATCAAATGTGCGGTACCAACACAAAATAGGAGCGGGTTCTTATCAACTCTATACAGATGGTGCGGTATCCTTAGCCATGAATATGGCTAGCATTGGGGGAGTCATTTTAGATGAGAAAGGTGACCAAATCTTACACTACTCAAGGAGGATTGGACGCTGCAGTGGATTCAATGCGGAGCATTGGACAATCTTACAAGGATTAAAATTGGCTTATGCCCAGGGATAGACTCATCTTATCTGTCATACAGACTCTATTCTGGCCTTGGAACTCATACAGCAGGAAAGGCAGCTAGAATGTTCATCTCAAATTGTTAGCGACATTGGCAAACTGTCAAGTCTATTCTACAGGATCAGTTTCGGATATGTTCCCAGGCAAAGTAACACCAAAGCAGATTACTATGCGAAAGCAGGCTTATCCCTTCCTGATCTAGACATAAGAATGAATCTGATTTTGATGCAGCAGCCATGGCCAGCAAGTGCATAAGACCAGACGTCTCCTCTGCCGGCCTCGGGTCACCCGGTCAACTTAGACAATACTTGGCAATTTTTTGTGTTTCACCCCCCTTAATTTAGCTCTTTCACGTAACCTGGCATATATTGCCTCCTAAATATGTAAAAAAACTTCTAAGTTCCAAGGGCCATTTTGGACAAAACACACATGGCCCAAAAATATTTCGATTTGACCTCTTTTTTTTGATAAATATCTGATTTGGACTCCTTAGAAGTTAGCATTTTTTTTCACATGCCGAACCTATGGGGTCAAATAAATGCTTATGGTGCCGAAATTTATTTTCAGCCGTCGGATATGTTATCCCACGGCTGAGATCAGTTCACTTAAGGGCACATTCCCTTCACCACCTGGTGGCTTTTGTACTGTTCGTTCTTAAAACTAATTTTGTGTGATTTTGTGTTTGTCCTACTATCCAGCTCTTTTGGTGGTTTCGGTTTCGATTTTATGTTGGTGATGAATCTGTTTTACTTCTTATATCTCTGACATGAGTTTATTTGTTATCATTTACAGTTCATGATTTGTTAGTTAACAAGGAGCTCCATAAGCAGCTGACCAGCTATGAGATTTCATTGATTATACAGACAACGAAAGGGAAATATCTAAGTGAGAAGATGAGAACTTAAACCAGGATCGCTGCTGTATGATGTGTAGAACCATCCTTGCTTGAAATTGTATCTAGAGTACTACATTTGGATAAAGGTATTATTCCTATGATCATTTTTGTTTTTCTGAGTTTATTTTCTCCTTTCCCACAATCATTCTCTTTCTATTGAGTGGACATTTACGAGTTTGGATTTCTTCTTTCTCCTTGATTTTGCTTCCCTTGGAGATTTTCTCCTTTTCAGTATTTTGTATTTTAATAGTTCTTTCATCCAATCGTGCATTGCCAATTCAAGACCCTTCTGTCGTTTTCATTTCGAACCGTGCCTTCACAGATTTCTCCCTAACTGAAAACGAATGCAAAAACTCTCAAGAGATTAAGCAAATTGGAAGTAGTCCTTGATAAGTTTCCAAAATCGAACACAAATCTGCGCAACCGATTTTTGAAGCACCCAGACACCAACCTACAGACAAAGTGATAGGAGAGAAAATGATCAAGTGAACAAATGGTGCTTCCAATATGACGTGAACAATGAGGGGTGAAGTAATCTCTCTTATCCGTTTCCAAAATTTCAAGCATCAATTTTTTACTCCGAGTGGTAACATGCTCTATTTTCTAATCCACTCCTGTGTGAAGATACACCAAATCAAGATGGCAGAATAACTATTTAAACTGTATGAAGAATAGAAATTTATGCATAATGTGCCCACATTATATAAACAATATTCAGGATCGTTACAGGAAAAAGATACTCAAGATTGGATCATTTTAAAGCTAAACAATATAACTTCATTAGTTCAAGTTTATAATGTGGTTGTGGTGTCATGGTATTTCACGTTTCAAGGAGCACCTCATGAAGATAAATTCAAGTCTCACACTTAGATTATTAAATATTGTTGAAAAAAAATCTCTAGCCCCCAAAATGTCAAGCCTCCAAAATGGAAATCACCATGCGTGGTAAGGAAAGTGATGTGTGGAGCAGCTGCTATTGATGACCAACAAGAAGCACGCGTGATATAGCAGCATTTATGTACTACTGGTGGAGGACAACTATCATAACTCCTAACTACCTCTTGTGTCCATGTATATATATAACCTCATTGTAACAAGTACAAAGATGAGAAAAAGAGTGACAAAAAACAGAAAGAAGAAAAACAGAGACGCCTCAACCTCACCGTGGAGTAGGGATTTCTCCCGAACCACGTAAAATCCTCGTGTCACTTTTATATCTTCTGCTTTTCAAATATCATTACTGCTAGATGATTCTTGAAAATAATGGTATAAAGTTGTAGTTTGTAGCAAAGTTTGTTAAACAAAATACAAACAAAACCACATCTCCAAAGACAATCATTACCTTTCTCAATTGTCACACCGTAAAAAAACACAACTGTTATATGTGTCATTCTCCTCATCTGGTTCCCAAAATGGAAAAGGAAGGGTGTGAGAACAAACATATGTTCAAAAAACTTTCAACAAAAGTATAAAATATATGAGAAAAATTAACAGTTCAATACACCAAGATAAAAGGGAAAAATACAATATGAAGCCTTGCCGAACCTGCTACCAAGCACGGCTCAGCTGCCACAAAACTTACCCGTTGATTGATTTGTTTCAGTTTGGGGCCCTCTTCGAAAAATGACAGCAACTGCTCAAAAAAATTAATAAGAGTGAGCATAAGCAGTACCGTGGGAATAAGCTTTCTTCAAACCAATGCAGGATAGTCACACTCACTGTCACTCAAATCGGCAGAAAATCAAACAAAGAGAGAATTCTTGCACATACCTATAACAAAGAGAGAATGAAGAAACACCTCCATACAATGCGTCATTACATGAGATTCATGAAAAGATAAAATAAAATATAACCAAGGATTGCAGGAGCCGAAAGAAGTATAAGACTACTATCTACAAATTCAAATTCCATGATACCCGAAAAAAACCATGTTCACCGCAGCAAATACTCCTTAGCGGAATGAACTCACCTGCAATCATATAATGAATTCAACAATCAAAGCAATGAAAACAAAATTTGCCTCAGGGACCCCAATTTTCGACCATGTTTGCATACCCACCTTCAAACGCATGGTGGCTTGCATCAGCAAAAAAGAAAGGGGGCATAAATCAAGAAAAAATAACATAAAGTGAAAGAAAAAACAAATTGAGGAGAAAAACTTGTGCGTTGTGGAAAACCCATAAGCCACCGTGGTAAAGACTGCGAGATTCGGTCAGAAAATTATGCATCAACATCATCCAACAAATTTACTTAGGCGACAGTACATACCAGGAAGCTTAATTGGCTGCTTCAGAACGAAGAAGAAGAACGACAGTATGGCTGGGGGCGAAGAGTTTGTTCGATCAGTGAAGTGGACTGGGAGGGAAGACTCTAGAGAGAAATGAGCAGGAAAAAAGAAGACGCATGAAGGGACTGGAATTTTGTTGTCCGAGAAGAAAGACGCAAAGAAGAACACGTGGCCGCACGTCATTGGCCGAGCAGGAAATGACAT
>JAOYMZ010091138.1:0-10785 GCA_025802335.1 Pinguicula primuliflora
CGAGGAGCCGGAATTGGGACGCCGGAGGCAATTAAGCTCGTCTGGTCGTGCCACCGTGAGGTCATTTACGACGTCGGACCGGTGCCGGGAAATTGGAAAATTCCGCCGCCAACTTAAGAGTTGCTGCTCTATTGCCGATCAATCAAGAATTTTGTTACAATAATAAACTATTATTTGCAGTGAATGCAGATTTATTTTTTGTGAATGCAGATTATTTAATATTCTACATTTCAGTCAGGCTATATTTGGTTAAAGGGGAGAGTGATAATTGCACTTACAAATTACGGGTGCGAATTCTTTCAGCAATATTACCAATCAAAAAAAAAATTTGTGCTATATTTGTCCACAAAATTTTGCACACGAATGAATCAATGACGGTTTTCATGAGTGAAAATCCAAAATGGAAATTGAGGGTTATTTTTTTGAGATATAATTTTAGTGTACATAATTATATACAACAAATAAAATCTTAATTATTTTTTTAGCATATTGGTCAATCATTATACGTGTAAACATTCTATTGGTTGTACACAGTGACGAAGTCAGAATTTTCGGACAGGTGGCATAATTCTTGAAAATTTTAACCAGGCCCATAATCCGGGTTCGGGCCTTTAAATAAATGGGTCCCAACGTCTTTTTAGGTTCGTGCGTGATCCGCGTAGGCCGAACGCTAGTAGTACACAAATACAATTTTATTGCAGGACTGGTCAAACGATAGTAGTAAAAGTCTATTTTTTTGGGAGTCGGTCATAAATTTTATCCCGACGATCGAATGATACCATTTAAGATTTGAGTTAAGTTTTGTTGCTTTTTAAATCCATATATTTATAAGATTTTAGCTGTTTTTTGGCAGTGATGTTGCCAAAAGAGAATTCTACAACCGGTTCGAAAATGTTTGTTTCTTTCAGAAATCAGAATGCTGCGCAGAACGCAGGGAAACCTAATGTACTTAGCAAAAGAAAAATTGGATTAGCTGAATATTTTTTGTCACAAGAGCATTAGTACTTCCAATGAGAGTCTGATTCACTAGATCAACTTAAATATTCGAAGAAAAAGGGGTTGCTAGTTTTTTAATTAAAAGAAACTTGGTAGAAACCTTTTAACAACAAATTCTTTCATTAAACACAAAATTTCAAATACAAAAGTAAATAAGAAAAAAAATAATTTATTTTGGTAAAATAATATATTTTTATTTTTAAATTACAATATTTTTTAAAAAAATTGGTTTTTTAGGGGGGGCATGTACCCCTCTGGCCTTACTGGCTTCGCTAATAGTTATACATACCAAAATTATGTACACGTATCATTATCGATATTGCCAAACAAGTTCCTACGACTTCAAATGATGCTTGCCGCTCTATTTTCTTCATTGGGAATTAAGTTCAGTCCCAATTTTTCTCACGCCTATTATTATTTTTAATACAAAGGAAGTCAAGCGGTCCAAAATACGATTATACATAGAGACACTTATTTCAAGGAGGAGTGAACACATCAGCTGAGACCCCAGAATGACCAACGCCTACTCTATTATTGTATCCCAAAATTGATTGGACCGAATGAACTGTTATTGGGATTTTACTAAATAACACGAAACCTGCAGGTACAAAAGTTGCACACTGTCTCACAAGCGGTGGGGCCCGCACCCACCCACCCATGTGTGTGTGCGTGTGCTTAGACATATTCGTATGGAATCCGTGCCCAATTTCGTGGCACATATCACGACTCCTGTTATTGGCCTGAGCTTCGATAGAGGCAACCACCAACCAGTGGACATGGAAATCAACCCTTCTATCCGCCCCAAGCATGCATAAAGCTTCTTATTTGCGTTATGTGATTGTTAAGTTGCCATTTATGGTGTTGTGATACTGTTTTTTTGGTGTCCACACCTTCTTTGCAATTAATTTTTTACTGGTATCGCTTGTGATAACTAAAGTTACCTCACTTACCCAAAAAAAAAAAAGAACTAAAGTTACCTCTATTTGGTAGGTGTTTAATTGTTCTTATTTGCTTTTTACGGGAATTTGCAAGTGATGTGTTTTGCTATTTTACTAGAATTTTCAAGTGAAATATTTTACTTTTTGTTTTTATTTTTATTTCTTTATTAAAAATATATTTTATATTTAAAAAATATATTAATGATGGATCATGGATTTTAGCTCGGTTCAATTGGAATAGTTTCGCCCTTGGGAGCACCACTCCACTCCATTACAAATTAGCCGCCGTAGCCGGCTTTCTACCGGAATCCAACGAAATTCTATCCGTGCATCCAGTTTTGGGGGTTCAATGGAGTGCAGTGATCGAGGTGCCGACTTTGAATTAGAGAAGCAGAGGAAGAAGAAGAAGAAAGCTATGAAGGAGTCGCTGAGGATAGAAGGCTACCCAATATGCGGATTGTCGATTGCAGGCCACGAGACTTGCGTGATCTTTCCCAGTCTCAGCTTGGCGTTCGACATTGGCAAGTGTCCTCAACGTGCCGTTTCTCAACAGTTCCTCTTCATCTCGCATGGACACATGGATCATATAGTAATGATGAAGTTGTATTAGTATTCTTGTGTCGAATGGAACTGGAAATTGTAAAGCATACTGATTTGTTCCATTGTTATCCAGGGGGGATTGCCCATGTATGTTGCAACACGTGGGCTATATCGATTGCCGCCTCCAACTATTTTCGTGCCAAAGGTTATCAAGGAGAATGTGGAAAAGATTTTTGAAGCGCACAGAGCAATGGACCAGTCCGAGTTGAACCATACTCTTATTGGCCTAGATGTGGGTAATGAGAATTCATTCCTTCTGTTAAATTGTTAGCACTCCTTCATTAGGGGTAACTGAATTGTGATATATAGGTGAAGAGTTTTGTTTACGAAGAGACCTTAAAGTGAGAGCATTTAAGACCTATCATGTCATTCCTAGCCAGGTTACCAGCAAAGCTCTGCATTTTGTAACTTTTGGTTTGTAATGATTGGAATTAACTTGTTACTTAAAGGTTTAACATTTGGTTTTTGTAGGGCTATATAGTTTATTCTGTGAGACAAAAACTTAAGCCGGAATTCGTTGGGCTACCCCAAACTGAGATAAAGGAATTGAAGCTGTCTGGTGCAGAGGTTTGTTTCTCAGTAGCGCTCAAGTTTTAACCTGCTCTGTTCATTGTCATTTCTTTGTGGACACTTTGTATTGAATAGATTTCAATTGTGAGTGCTTTTAATTATCTAAGGAGGGATTTGAGTGTTTGGGTGTTCTTTAACCGCGCATGTTATAATTTATAGTTATTAGCTCCATTTGTTTTGTAATGCGGAATAGACCTTAATCTGCTGCTATATGGTGGGACCAACTAACCTAGATTATTTCTAAGCCTTTACGTACTAAAAGTAAACTTTTTTTTGGATAGGCAAAGGTATCGAACCATGTACCTCCACATTGGAAGGTACCCAACTCACCAGTTGAGCTACTTGGTTTGATCGTACTAAAAGTAAACTAAATGATCATCTCAAAGTAAACTAAATGATCATGTTTGAGTTTTCGAGCTGACAATGGATCTACCATTCAATTCCATTTACTCTTTGATATAACTGGCTTTGTAATGTTCTATCTGCTCAGACAGTGATTCCAGAAACAATAGATGGGGATATTATTTTTTGTGGTTACTGTTTTCCCTCCCCGTGAAAGTTAATTATTTTAATGATACATAAAATTCTCCATGTTCTGACGCGATAGGTTTTACTATATTCTGTAGATTACTAATACTCATACATCACCCGAAATTGCATTTACGGGAGACACTACTTCAGACTTCATTATTGACCCCGACAATATTGATGTTTTGAGGGCAAAGATTCTCATTATGGAGGTATGAAACTTTGACAAGCTATTTTTCAGATCAGGGAGTGGATAAGTGCATTTCTGTGAGATTATGATCAGTTATATTATCAGTTTTGATCATATAATAGTTTGATTACGTAGTCTGAACCTCGATAGTTCTTCTTTCTCTCCCGTAGAGCACATTTGTTGAGGAATCAAGCACAGTTGAGGATGCCAGAGAATATGGACACACTCATTTGTCTGAGGTGGTTTTTCCTAACTCCTTGAATTTTCCTATAATTGTTTGATTCTGCTATTTTTATATACTACAATGGGCCTGATACCAATCCTGGATCGAGACGAGTAGAATTCGTATGTAAGGCTCGTTAGTAGGAGAGGCTTAAATCCTAAGACAACTTGGGGAGTCTCTAATCCCATCTACAACTAAAGATACGAAAACTAAACTAACTAAACCAACTTGTTCTTTATTTTCCCACATAATAATGTTTAAGGTTACAAGCCATATATAAAGGCAAAGGAGAAAGATTTCAAAGCAATACAAAAGACTTCTAAATAATACAAAAGACTTCTAAACAATAAAGACTTATATGCAATATAAAAGATTGAGAGATCTTGGGCTATTGTTTGGACCATTCTTTGACCATATCTAGGTTCGTACCAGGGACACCTTCTTAATTCTGAGTTACTTATTATTTACTTATTGCTTCCCCAGATTATCAGGTACGCCGATAAGTTTGAGAATAGAGCAGTTCTTCTAATCCACTTTTCAGCTCGCTATCAATTAGATGTAAGTAACCGTTTTCAGCAAACTCTATATCCTGAAGTGGCATTTACTTCAAATTTTGCAAGTTCCTTTTACCTTTCCCTGAATCCCCCTACTCTTGTTTTTAGATTCTGCATCATCATTCCACACATGGCCTAGCAAGTTTATCATTGTGTTAGTTGAGTTCTGTCCTGCACCCTATGAAAGTTTGCAGCTCCTGTAGCAGCTGCAGCTTACCTTGCAGAACAATAGAACTAGAGCATCGTGTCATCATCTAATGACACTTCAGTACTGATCGCAGCGAAAATCTTCTGCTCCCGACTGAATGATTATGGTACAGACTCAGAATCTGGACAGTTGGATTGACAAACTGTCCAGATTTTAAGTGTGGACCACTATCATTTAGTTGAGAGCAGAAGATTTCTCGTAATTGCAGTACCACTTCTAACTTCTGTATGTTTACTCAGGTCATTGAAAAGGCTGTATCTGCATTGCCTCCCCCTTTGGCGGGACGTGTTTTCGCCCTTACAAATGGATTCTGATGTACAAGTGAAATCTAGACAAGCGACAATCAGTTTCTTTTAATCAGATATCTCATCTTAGTGGCATACAGTCACAAGGATTAAAATGCAATGATAAGTCATTTAAAAAAATTACTGTAGTATTAAAAAAACATTCAATCCTCACTCATTTTATCTAATTACAATTATCAATGAAAAAAACTAAAATACCAGTTAATAAAAATGGGAATGATACACATAATTTTTTTTTTGCAGAAAATTGTTTTATTTTTATAATAAAAAATTTGATGCAAAATAAGTGGATTCATTGCAAGATTTTTACCTTTACTCAACTTCTCTCATCTACCACTAGATTATTAATGTTAATGTAGATTAGTATTTTTTTTACACGGCTTCCTGATAAATACTATTATATGATATAAACGGTAAATAAGTTTAAAAGTATTTAGATTAAATTAAAATATTATTAGTAACAAAATATAATTAAATATTAGATTCTATCTGTTTAGCGTCCGTTTAATGCATTAGATAGGATTTGATTACGGTCGTTTTCACAGTTTGTAACGATCGTAATTTTTTTAATACAAATGAAGTCGTTGCCAGCCTAAGAGTAAAGAAAATGAAAGCTACAAACTAGACCTAGCCATGCTCATCACGGCGGGTCATACTGGAGGAAATCGGGGACCGATGAACTCGCAAAAGTAAGAGAAATAAAGCTCTCTACCGCGAGGGGTCACGGCCAGAGGCATGCAAGGGCAGCGAGTAGCCGATGGCACCAGAATCCCCCTCAACCATAGCATCTGAGCTAGCAAGAAAGCCTGGAGTAGATCGGAATAGGTGTACGCCTGTATCCACATTAGATAACCCCGCCTTTGCCATACTGTCCGCTTCTTCATTGAAAGATTTGGGGACAAAGTGAATGGCCCGTATGTCACATGCAGCCATCAGCCTATGAATATCCCGTACCAGTGCCATGTTGAGGACGTCTTTCACCCTTCCGGAGATAAGCTTTGCCACAATGACACTATCAGTATAGATTAAAACTCGACGTCGCCCAAGCTCAAGCAACGTCCACAAGCCGTGCAACACTGCCCAGAGTTCAGTCGTAACGACGGAACACACTCCCAACCGTGTCGAAAAACCAATGATCCATTGCCAGTTATGGCCACGCATGACTCCGCCACATGCTGCTCTCGAAGATGATCTGTAGACTGCTGCATCCACATGAAAGACATAATCATATGCATTCCGATCCAGGGAGGCCATGACGATCTGTTCAGCTTGTAACACGCCCCGTTCCATGCCAACAGTAGCAGACTGATGTAAAGCAGCAAAGTATGCTTGTAAACCGTAATTAAATACTGAAATATGTTTATTGTATTTTTTATTTGGAGCATTACGGCCGGTCAAACTTTCCAGATTCTCGGTAGTCCAAATTTTGATTTGTTGCGCTAAACAAATCCCTCCTTTTCGTGTGATTCCGAGACTTACCATTTTTTTTAAAAATGGCAAAAGACGAAAACACCCTCAGACTTCTGTTCAGTTACGTAACACCCTAATATATATTATATATATAGAGAGAGATAATGAAATCTTTCTGTACTCAACACTTATATATCCAATAACCCCATTATATACACAACAACGATCTCAATCGTCGGATTTCACCACCGACGGCTGAGATTATATCATTTTAATCAAAAATAGGTAAAACACCATTTTTCATCTAGTGTCTAAGTGAAGTGATGACTAATTTTGTTGAAGTACTGTCGTCTATTTTTGAGAAGTGACCTACGTCAATCCTGAGCAAATTGAACTCAGGAGCCTTTCTCTAATTTAAAAATATAGTTTAATTGTAGAAGCCTTTTTCTAAATTAAAAATATGATTTAATTGCAGCCGTAAGATCTCAAATTCGATGGTCGGATCGTTGTTGGGTATATAAAGGGATTGTTGGGTATAGAAAAATTACTCTCTCTCTCTCTATATATATATTCAATTCCTTCTCCAAAATCCCCAAATCGAGGATTCTGAGAAAAACACACAAACATTCCTGAAGAACCCTAGCAGCGATGCACGATCAATTTAACATTTTTCCCGACAATTACAAGGTAACTTCATTATCAATCTCACTTATTTTTCTGATGCCTACTTCTTTTACTTGAATTTTTCGGGGCAAACATATTCGCTTGCATGAACCCGAGATCTCCAGTCACTTATTTTGAAAGAATTTTCTGGATTTATGAACCATTCGCTTATTTTGAAGAAATTTTGCTGAAGTTCTGCTTTGTTTTCTGCCTCTGTATGGTTCTATTTTGTTTTTAACTTATTTATGGTTTTACTTTGTTTTATTTTATTTTTTGAAAATTGAAGACAGTATATTAAACAAAAGTATTTACACAGTACATTTTTTGTTGGGTTTAAAGGCCCATTGGCGTTGGTATGGGATCTGCTAACCAAAATGTAAACGAATTGAACAGCTTAATCGGTTTCTTTGTTCTCAGTTTAAACCAGAACCAAACTTGCGTCTTGATGTGAGTACCTACTTCATCCGTCTTCAATTCCTTGTTTTGCCAAACTGTTTTGCGTTCCTTGCCTTCCATATCTGCCATATTGCCGCCGACCAGAGTGCTTCCCAGATGTTTTGATTTATACCCTCTGGTTTGGCTTCCAGAAATTCTTCTTCAGTTGGTCCTCTCGCAACTGTCGGTTGTATTCCAAGCCATTGTAGCAGGTAATTCCACAATTCCTTTACTCTGTGGCATTCGTAAAAGGTGTGATGATTTGTTTCTCTGTTATTTTCGCAATTGCCACACATCAAGGATTGTTCATCTGTGATTATGCTCCTGCGATTCAAATTTTCTTTCGTTGGTAGTCTGTCTTGCTTCATTCTCCATATGTGTATTGAGACCTTTGCTGGTAGTATTCTGTTCCATGTTTTATTCAGTTGTTGTATTGTTGCTGCGGTTTGATTTGTAGGCTTTAGGCTTTGAATGTCAGCATATCCTTGTTTTGCCATGTAGTCTCCTCGGTTTCCTGTTTTGTACATCCACTTGTCTCGTCCTTCTTGTGTTATTGGAACCTGAGATATCAGATTGATTAGTTCATGTAGTTCATCTGCTTCAATTGTGTTAATCGGCCTCTTCCACTCCCATGTGTATCTCCATTCATCAAATTCCCACATTCCATGTTGTGCTATGGAATATGTCTTCGTGTTTGCTTTCCTGAACAGCCTGGGGAATCTCTCAGCCAATGGCCTGCCTCCTATCCAGTTGTCCTGCCAAAAAACTTGTTAGTTCACCATTGCCAACTTTGATTTCCCAATTATTGTTGAACCAGGTGCCAGCTAGTGCGATTTGAATATCTTTCCACCAGTATGAGTATGATCTCGGTCCTCTTCTTCTTCCCCTTGTCTGTTGTTGTCCTTCAGTGTTACCTTTCAGCTCCTTGATCTCCCCTATCTTTAGGCATCCTTCATGACCATATATGGATCTTAGAATGTCGATCCACAGTTCTTCTTCCTGCATTAAGATACGAGCACCCCATTTTCCAAGAAGAGATAAGTTAAAGGCATTTAGATCCCTGATTTCTAACCCTCCCTCATCTTTTGGTTTTGAAATTGTCCCATGCCACCCAGTGTATTTTCTTACTCTCTTTAGTTTCTCCCCAGAAAAAACTTCTCACAATCTGTTCTAAAAGGTTTAAGACGCTTCTAGGGGCTCTAAGGTATGACAAATAGTAGCACGGAAGAGCAGAAAATACAGAATTGATGAGCACGGTCCCCCCCCCCCCCCACTGATAGAGTTTTATTCTCCCTACTTTGTAGTCTTTTCCTGAATTTGTTTATGACTGGTGTCCAGGTTGCTTTATTTCTAGGATTTGTGCCCACAAGCAATCCAAGATAGATAAACAGAACTTTGCCTACGCCACAGTTCAGATACTTCACCATTTCTGCCACCACTTGGTCAGATACATTCATTCCTATCAACCTGCTTTTTTCGAATTTTATCTTTAGCCCTGAACATAGCTCAAACCATCTTAATATAGCTTTGAACCCTCTGATGTTTTTCCAAGATGCTTGTCCAAACAAAATCGTGTCATCTGCAAATTGTAAATGTGTCAATGGAATTCTTTCTCAGCCAATAAAAATAGGATCGATTAATCCTTGCTCAGCTACCATTCTGATCATTTCTGCTACGCCTTCCGCCACAATTAAAAACAAGAAGGGTGAAAGAGGATCACCCTGCCTCAGTCCTCTAGATGGATTGAACATGTCAGTATGACTTCCATTTAATAGAACAGTGGTAGATGCCGAAGTAAGACAGCTTTTAATCCAGTCTCTGAACTTTCCAGAAATCCCCAACTGTCTTGCCATGCTGTCCAAAAACCTCCAATTGACAGAGTCGTATGCCTTCTCGAAGTCCAGTTTTATAATCACAGCACTTTCCTTTTTTTGTTTCAGCTCCAAGATTGTTTCATTAGCAATCAAGACTCCATCCACTATCTGTCTCTTCCCTATGTATGCTGTTTGTTACTTAGAAATGACTTCCGGTAATACTGTGCTTAACCTTCTGGCCAATAACTTAAATAGGATCTTGTAAGGTGCATTGATAAGTGTTATTGGGCGATAGTCTTCAACCTTCAGTGGGCATCGCTTCTTTGCAAGCAGAAATATGCTTGCCACATTCCCTCCCTTCCCAATTTTGCCTGTTTCATGGAACTCTTCTATCATAGCTCCAATGTCCTTTTCTAGGATGTGCAGGAAGTGCTTTATGAAGTTGAAATTTAATCCATCAGGCTCGGAGCTTTTTTGACTTCCACAACTCTGAATAGCTTCCATTATTTTTGCTTGAGAGAAGCCTCTAGTCATTATCTATGATGTTTCTGCTGATATTCTCTTCCCTCTTATCAGATTTAAGGTTGGCCTGCTGTGTTTTTTCTCCATAAACTGATCCTGGAAGTGTTGCAAAAAACTGTGTTTCACTTCTTGCACCTTTTCTATCCATCTCCCATTTTCCATTACTCCATTGATTGTGTTCCTTTTGTTCCTGGATTGTATTATTCTATGATAGTAGGCTGTGTTTGCATCTCCCATGCAGATCCATTTGTCTCTGGATCGCTGTTTCAGCATTCGTTCCTCTTCTACTTCCAGTGACTGTATTTTCTCATTTATTTCGCTCATGATTGACACTGATGGTGGCTCACTGCTTGTTCTTTCAGTTAGCTTTTCATATTCAGGTCTGGTTTTTTGCAGCATTTCCAATTGTGTAGTGCCCTTTTCTCTTTTGATTTTGTTCCATTGAGTGATTACTTTGCGTAGTTCTCTGATCTTTTCCTTGAGTATGAAGCCTTTTCGTCCTTCAATTTGAGTGTTTTCCCTGGTGAATTCCACCAACTCATTGTATTCATCTTCATCTAACCAACAGTCCATGACTTTCATACTCTTTGGCCCCCAATTCTTGTTTTCTTTTCCTAGTTTAACTGGACAATGATCTGCTACCTCTTTTTCTAGACCAGTTTGAATCCAGCTGTCTTGCCCCAGCCACTGCGTGTTCACCAAGAATCTGTCCAGTTAGGGGTGTCCAACCGGTATTCCGGTACCGGTCCAGCGTAGGACCGGTACCGGACCGGTAACAATTCGGCGCCCAAAATGGGCACCGGTTCCGGTTCCGGGACCGGTCGGTGCC
>JAOYMZ010091149.1:0-10784 GCA_025802335.1 Pinguicula primuliflora
GTAGTACCGATTCTAAAATCATCTGTATATTAAGATAGCTCGAAATCAACGCGATCAACTCTAAAAAATTTGGAGTATGTTAGCATTTTTTGTGCAAGTTTGCTAACATGCGCCGCCTAATATCACAAAATCTAAAAAATTAGATATATTAATTTTTTATTCTTTTTAACATTGGATCAATATTACTTTTTTACCTCTCTTTCTTAAAAAATTATATTTATTCGGCAAATCCCTCACCGTTTATTGAAATGGTACAATTATAATTATCAATGCATCGTACCCTAAAATTTGAGATACATCTTGATACCATTTTGACAAAAAAATCTAATAATATTTCGGATATAGTTTCGACATTCTTATTGTTTTATTATTTACTGAGCCATGGGTTATATGTTAGTTTTTCTTAAGAAATAATCAATTTTTTGTTAAGTTGTCTCCAAAATCAATATAGACATATTCGACAATCACCGTTCATATTTTAAAATGATTATAATCAATCTCGGCCATAATTATCCGTCGCCAACTTCCCCTGCATGCTTTGCAACTTCCTTTCAAACTAGCGACATTACCTAGAAAATTCATAAAGTAATTGTTGTCTTTTTTTACAATTAAAATGCGTGTATATTTTAATTTCAATTTTAATTTACCCCCTTGTAGTTTTGGCTAAATTCAATTTACCCCCTCGTGGTTTTAAAATTGCAATTGACCCCCTTTGGTTTCATAAAATTTCAATATATCCCCGCGTGAAATACACTCGTGGGAGGTGAGAGTGGAAATGAAAATTTCTAATGGAAAAGACTATTTTACCTATAATATTTTTATAATATTAGTGCATAAAAAATTATTCAAAGGATTCGAACCTGCAAGCTATGTGTAGCAAAGTGAACGCATTACCACATGACCACGAAAGATTTTGTTACCCAAACATCGTTATATGCAAATTATACATTGTTGCAGCAAGTAACAAAATAATAAAAATAAATTTCTGAAATATTTAAATTTTTGGACACGTATTTGGATGAGCACTGACGAGGTATCCCAATTCATGGTTGGGACAAGTGCGACCGTCAGCATGGGATGGGAAAAAGGATTTCTACGAATAAATAATAATTTATTAATATTTTTTATTATATTACTAATTAAATTAATTTATTAGTTTAATAACTTAAATTTTTGAAATATTTAAAATTTTGGACATGAAATTCGGATGGGCGCCGACGAGGTATCCCAATTACCCCTTATATTTTATAATATTATTTTTTCATTTTTTTTTATATATAGCATAAAAAGTGCAGCAAGAATTCGAACCCCCAGCCTGTGGGTAGCAAAGTGAAAGACATTACCACCAGACTATGACTGATTTTGTTAGCAAATTTTCACCTACCGGACAGTAGGTACCAGATTAGGTGCCCGACGGGTGAAAAATGACCGGAAAGCAACGAAAATCGGCCGGAAAGTGAGCATAAACATAAGGACGACCTCTCTTATCATTGATATTGCAGCAAATTGGGCTAATTCTAGCCAAAACTTCAGTATTTCATACCTTACTTTTCCAGCAATGTTTCCGTCAGTTTCTTTCATCCAAGTCCATAAAAGGGGAAGCAAACAATGGAATCAATGATCAGAGAGGCCTTCCTTATGTTTCTGCGCACTTTTCGGCCGATTTTCGTCGCTTTCCGGTCGGTTTCCGGTCATTTTTCACCTGTCCGGCACCTAATCCGGTACCTACTGTCCGGCAGGTGAAAATTCGCCGATTTTGTTACCCAAATGTCATTGCATGCTAATTATACATTGTTGTAGCAAGTTAAAGAATAATAAAAATAAATTTATGAAACAATTCATAATTTTTTTATTCTTTTACTTGCTGGATTAAATGTTCAATTTTTTTATATTAATAATAAAAAATAAAAATAAATTCATATTCATTCGGGAAAAAGATCATTTTTCCCATCCCATGTCGATGCCGCTGTTGCCCTTGGCATGAATTGGGATATCTCGTCGGTGCCAATCCGAATTAGATGTCCAAAAATTTAAATGTTTCAAAAATTTATTTTAATAAATTAATAAATTAGTTTAACAAGTAACATAATAATAAAAAAATTAAAATAAATTCATATTCATTCGGAAAAAAAATCCTTTTTTCCAATCACATGTCGACGGTCGCAGTTGCCCCGACCATGAATTGGGATACCTTGTCGGAAAATTTAAATATTTCAGAAATTTATTTTTATTATTCTTTTACTTGTTTCGACAATGTATAATTAGCATACAATTACATTTGGGTAACAAAATCATTCATAATCGGGTGGTAATGCATTTCACTTTGCTACTCATAGGTTGGGGGTTCGAATCCTTGTTGCATTCTTTATGCTCTATATTAAAAAAAAGTGGAAACAATAATAAAATATATATATAAATAATACTATAAAAATATAAGGGGTAAATTGTCTTTTTCATGTGAAATTTTCATTTCCACTATCACCTCTCGCGAGTGAATTTCACGCGGGGTATATTGAACTTTTATGAAACTAAAGGGGGTAAAATGTAATTTCGAAACTACATGGCAGAGAGACCTTCCATATGTTTCTGCTTACTTTCCGGCTGATTTCTGTCGGTTTCCGGTCATTTTTCACCTGTCCGGCACCTAATCAAGTCAGTACCTACTGTTCGGCAGGTGAAAATTTGCCGATTTTGTTACCCAAATGTCATTGTATGCTACCTATACATTGTTGTAGTAAGTAAAAGAATAATAAAAATAAATTTATGAAACAACTCATAATTTTTTTATTCTTTTACTTGCTGGATTAAATGTTCAATTTTTTTTATTGTAATAATAAAAAATAAAAATAAATTCATATTCATTCGGGAAAAAGATCATTTTTCCCATCCCGTGTCGACGTCGCAGTTGCCCTTGGCATAAATTGGGATATCTCGTCGGTGCCAATCCGAATTACATGTCCAAAAATTTAAATGTTTCAGAAATTTATTTTAATAAATTAATAAATTAGTTTAACAAGTAGCATAATAATAAAAAATAAAAATAAATTCATATTTATTCGGAAAAAATCCTTTTTTCCATCACATGTCGACGGTCGCAGTTGCCCCGACCATGAACTGGGATACCTCGTCAGAAAATTTAAATGTTTAAGAAATTTATTTTTATTATTTGTTTTACTTGTTGCAACAATGTATAATTAGCATACAATGACATTTGGGTAACAAAATCATCCATAATCTGGCGGTAATGCCTTTCACTTTGCTACCCGTAGGTTGGGGGTTCGAATCCTTGTTGCATTTTGTATGCTCTATATTAAAAAATAGTGGAAAAAATAATCAAATATATATAAAAATAATATTATAAAAATATAAGGGGTAAAATAGGATTTTTCATATGAATTTTTCATTTCCACTCTCACCTCCCGCGGGTGCATTTCACGCGTGGTATATTAAACTTTTATGAAACTACAAGATGGTATGGTAAATTGTAATTTTGAAAGCACGGGGAAGTAAATTGAATTTAGCCGAAACCACAAGGGGACAAATTGGAATTTAATCTCCCAATTTTGGCCTTATTTTTTCTGGACGGATTCAAAATTCAACCCGAGTTAAAGTCCAGGCCCGCCACCCCCTAGTCCACTAGTGGGGTTTGAGACTTTTGATCCGAAATAAATGTTATCGTGTTGGATTTTTTTGTTCCAAAATTTATGATACTACAACAATGTGGGTTGACTAGTTCAAAAATTAATTTTAATTGATTTGGATATGTTCTTAATGACACAATTCCGAAACGGAACACGAGTTCTGATTTTGCCGAAATTCTTTGATTAACGTAGGCATTAATTTTTCAACACTAGTACCGATTCTAAAATCATCTACATATTAAGAGAGCTCAAAATCAACGCGATCAACTATCAAAATTCCAGAGCACGTTAGCATTTTTGTGCAGGTTTGCTAACGTGCGTTGAATTTTATTTTCTGTAAAAATTCTGCCTCTGCCGACGCTAACATGCGCCGCCTAATATAAAAAATCCAAAAAAATTAGATATATTAATTTTTTATTCTTCTTTACATTGGATTAATATTACTTTTTTATCTCTCTTTCTTAAAAAAATTAGATTTATTCGGTAAATCCCTCACCGTTTATTGAAATGGATACAATTATAATTATCAGTCATCGTACGCTAAAATTTGAGATATATCTTGATACCGTTATGACAAAAAAATCTGATACCATTTCGATAAAAAAATTCGGATATAGTTTCGACATTCTTATTGTTTTATTATTTACTGAGCCACAGGTTATATGTTAGTTTTTCTTAAGAAATAATCAATTTTTTGTTGAGTTGTCTCTAAAATCAATATAGACATATTTGACAATCACCGTTCATAATTTAAAATGAATATAATCAATATCGGCCATAATTATCCGTCGCCAACTTCCCCTGCATGCTTTGCAACTTCCTTTTGAACTAGAGACATTACCTAGAAAATTCATAAAGTAATTGTTGTCTTTTTTTTACAATTAAAATGTGTTTATATTTTAATTTCAATTTCAATTCACCCCATGTAGTTTGGGCTAAATTCAAAAGGCTCCAAAGTGACTGATCTTGGCTACCTTGTTAGCTCATGGACGCTACAAATCATCCATGCACACCTTGGAATGAAGCAAAGCATTTTCATACAAGTGTGCAATCTAATTCTGGAGCCAGATATCAACAGATCCGCTGGAGTATAGGAAGACACGGTCTAGAGTATATTCTGCACAAATCTGGAGTATATATTTTCTCAAGGCCATGGTTTGTGCCAAACTGCCTGATTCAGCCATTCTGTTGAGCTTCAAAAATCCATAGAGTATCAAGACATAATCAGCAACCATCTAGGCCGATACCAATGCAGCTACAACACAACTCTGGACCAGATGTCAGTAAAGTGCAAGCTGGAATGCTAAGTATCAGAATATGTGCAAAAGTGAGGAGTTGTTGTCCAAAGTGTGAAAACCAGACCTAGGTTGCTTCTATCTGAACATTTTGAAGGTCCAACACACTCCTCAACGTGTGATATCAATCTGGGATGGCTCAGGTGCTCTAGAACAAGCCACATGATCAAGGAGGGGACCATTGATCAAAGAGGAAAGAGCCAAAAGATGCTAAAAAGTTATCTTATCAAATCTGGTAAAGAATGGAAAAAGACTGCAGTGACCTTTTTGGATGCATAACTTTCGAATGGATGGAGGGATCAAAGTGAGATTTTGCCACAAGCTAGGGCAAAGACTCCTCTACATACACTCAGAGACTTCCAAGCCAAATTCAGCCGCCACAAGGAGTTATGACGGAATATCTAGATTCTGTCCAAAAGTTGCAGTCAGTTACACCCCTGCCCTCGTATTGGTGCATAACTTTCAAACGTCTGGGAGGACAAATTTGAGATTTGGACACAATATTCTTTAGCCGTTCCCTTTAAGTTATATTCAGAGTGTTATTGCATTTGAGCCCTCCAAGAGAACATTCTAGATGCAATATCAGCAAAGAGTGCACCTGAGCAAGTAAAGGACACTACTACCCTCCAACATTTCTATTGCTCGGCAGATATTCAAGGGACCTGGGTGTAATCTCACACTTCCTAGGACTTACACATTGGATAAGCATCACTTTGAACAAGAGAGACGAATTTTATCGAGAAGGAGGCGACACCAGAAATTCCATCTTCATCGGAGCAAGGCAGAGGAGGCAGAGCATCCAGTTTCTGAAGCTGCTGTTCTTTGCTCACTATGGACAGTATTTTCATTTGTTTATCGCTTGTATTAGCTTGTGCTTCTAGCATGAGCTAAGCTTATTAGATTCAAGGCTCAGTTGAGCCTAGCTACATGTTTTGATTCGAATATTTAGTTCTAAATATCAGTCCATCTCATTTCAGTTTATGAGTGTGTTATGCTTTTTAGTTTACGAGATATTGATCATATTTCATGAACTTATTCATAGCTCCTGTATTTAGCGTGATGCATTTACATGGGTAGAACACCTAGCACACCCACACCTTCACCCTTGGGGGATGACCCCTAGCTTTAGGTGTCATATTCAAACAAACTGTTCCATAGAGCTTACTTTCCCTTGCATTGGATGAAGATGAGACTGTGTAGCCAAAATGTCTCACATGCTAGGTAGACTGGTCAGTGAGACTCATAAGGGACCTGACCATATAGGAGTTTGGTGGTGTAATGAATGAGAAAAGCCTGATAGATAGGACTAGATACAGAATTGATGCATGTTAGCTTAGGCAAAGTTACTGCAGCTTTGAATCATCTCACTTCACTGAATTTTCTCGACTATTTTCTTTGCGATTTTCAAGAAACTATCTCTTGAACAATTAAACCTCATCACCTTAGGTTTCCGAATCATTTTAGTTTATGCCAATCTGATTTTTCATTTGAAAGATATGCACCTCTGAAGTCACTGATGTCATGACTGAAACCAGTTTGCTGAAACATGTTTACCTTGCTCCTTGTGGATTCTGACCCTTGCTCATGCATTGTATTATAAGTTGACCGTGTACACTTTGAATGCCCATCTATTGAAACCTGCACGAAGCGCCCTTGTAGCTGCAAAGTGATCAGCTTCCCCACTTGGTTCTGTCATCCGCGTTTGTGGAATGAGGAGTCACTTCTAGTTTTTGGCTCTGTTCTTTGGTGTAGTGGTGGGATCATGCCAATTTAGGCCCAACTCCTATTCTTTTGAACAACAAAGCTCCGGGTGAACTTCCGAACAGTAACCTCAACTCTCAATGTGATCCCTGAGGGGCAGGTTCGGGCCTGGTTGAAGGTTTCATCGTTGCGGATAGACCAGGGTGTCCAACAAGTGGTGACGAACCATACTAGACCTGGTATATTCTCAAATCAAGAGGATGACATTAGGTTAAAATGAAACCAGTTATGAGGGCATACCTCTTGCCAGAACTTGTTTGGCCATGGATGCCTTAAGTGCCACCATACACTCGAGCTACGATAGCAATCTCGCATTACGTGCAGAATTGATTCTAATTTTGAGCTGAGGTGGCAGTTCGGGCTGACTACTATGTGTCTCCTGCAGCATTCTTCATTCGTCCAGAGCAAGCCCCAGAACAATTTCCACATGAACAATTGTCTTTCTGGAATTTAGGGCTTCCAGATGGCTGTCCAGATTGGATCTGTCGGCAACCATGAGAAGCCCCTGAGCAGTTGTTATGCTGATGCTGAGGAGAACCTTCCAGATGCAGTGGGTTTCCAGGCAGGGGTATCTCCTGCTTCGGGGTCTGGAGCAGGGGTGCCCCTAATCTCTTGCAAGACGTAGTCTGGGAGTATGCTTGCGAGCCTACTGTAATTCCAATCACCTGAGGCAAAAGAGTAGAGAGAAACAGTAGCATGTAGTTCATTGAGTGGAATGGAAATGCTTACCTAAGCAGCTAGGATGCCAGTAGACGGCAGCCACTGATCAAGTCAAAAGCGACATCTCCTTCCATCCCCTATACTCTATATTAAGCTGTCCAAGAGGATCTCCCAGATTTTCCGAATGTGATAAAAGAGCTGGGATCCCTTACCATTAGGTAAGTTTTGACCTGTCCTGAGTTCTGGTATGTTATACTTTGACATAAAGATCTGTTTCCACAGTTTGGGCTCGGGTGAGATGATGTCCCATGCAAGTTTGAGAATAAGGGCCGCATTATTGTCCTGCATGGTCGTGAGACCCAACCCGCCTCTAGATTTTGGTTGGCACACCTCTGACCACCGGAGTAAGGAAGGTGGCTTGTGGGAGCTGTCTTTGCTCCAAAGGAAGTTCCTTCGAATCTTATCGAGTTCGTCTGCAGTCGATTTCAGGAGAAGAGATGATTGCATTACATATCCCGGTAAGCTCCCAAGCACGGACTGCCACAAAGTAAGTCGTCCTGCTAATGAGATCCTCCTTGCATTCCAGCTCTCGGCTTTCTTTTTAATCTTCAGGATGAGGGAGTTGTAATCCCTTCGACATTGGCGACCATAATAGATGTCTGCTCCTAGGTATCTTCTAAGAGCAGACACAGCCTGTAAGTCTAGGATGTCACAAATTTGTTGCTTAGCTTAATTTTGACAGGAGGTTGAGTATGAGTTGGATGAGCATATCGGGCAACCCTACATCTTGCAATGTATCTTCAATGAATTCCCATCGCATCCGGTCAAAAGCTTTCTTTAAATCAATCTGGAGGGCCATCCATTTCTTCTTTCTGCTACTAAGGATCGGATGGTTTGTCTCTTCGATGACAGCTATGTTCTCCACAATATTGCAATCTTTAATGAAACTTGTTTGATTCTAGGCAACTAGGTCCAACATGAAAGGGGGCAGACGATTAGTAATCAGCTTGGAGATAATCTTCATGGCTACATTTAGGAGGGTTATCGGTCGAAAGTCACCTGGGTGGCTGGGTATCTCCACCTTCGAAATCAGGATTACCACTCCTTTATTGATTGAGGGGTCTATCTCCCCAGAATCAAATGCTTTCCGACACATCTCTATGAGGGATAGGCCAATATTGTCCCAATTGTGCTTATAGAACCCAGGGCCAAAACCATCAGGGTCGTCCACCTTGTGAGATCCCATCTCAAATACTACTTGGAGGACCTCTTCATTAGAGATCGTGGATTTTAGGAGTAGGTTAGCATTCCTGGGCAGGCTCGGGAATCTCCCCCTCACCACATACGGATCCGGTATATGACAAATTTACTTTTTGTATAACTCGATGAAGTAGGACATGATAGTATCTGTGATTTCCTCACGATGAGATGTCCATGACCTAGATCTATTCCTCAATCTAGTGTACATAGTCAGTTTCCTCTTAGTACAGTGGAGGGAATGAAAGATACGCGAGTTGCGGTCACCGTGCACGATCTAGAGTGCCCATTTGTTATGTTGCTTTAACTCATACTCTTGAGAAAGGATCTGTTCCAGTTTTATACTCAGTCTAGCTTCCAATTTGAATAGCCCCTTATCTCCATGTAATGCATTTTTCCGTTGGATTCCTTCAAGTCTGCCAAGTAACCTTCTCTTTTCCTTGTGGAGTTCCTAAAAAATGTTGAATTTCCAATCCTCACTGCAGTGTGTGATATACTCCAGTGCCTCTTGGAAGTTGCTGCTCTGCACCAATTTCTCCCTCAGCCACCCAGACCAGTCATCGTGGAGCTCCCAAGTTGTTAGATACCTGAACAGTCTGTTGATAATTTGTTGCTGCTGATGGAACACCAGAGTGGTACTTACAGCACAATGATCAGAGGCTATGCGGGCTGAGTGGCAGATTGAACTTCACAAACACCTTAAGTAATTCAGTATTATAGAGACCAGGTCTAGGCATTCTTGGCGCAGGCCCCGCCTCCATGTAAACTTGGATCCGGTGAAACCTGCATCAATTAAATTTGCGTGATTAATAAAGCCACAAAATTTGGGCAACCGAAGGAGTACTTCCCCCTGGATTTCTCATGCGGTGCAACAAAGGCATTAAAATCTCCCATGAGCAACCACGGGGTCGAGTTTGTGTCTGCTATGTGGATGAGTTGGTTCCATAACTTCCTCCTCGTTACAGGTTGCGGGCTGTCGTATACCGTAGTGAGGCAGAAGGAGATATCTGTCCCAACTGACATCTCTGCATGGATGAATTGCCAATCATTTGCGATAATACTGCACCTTAGGCCATCTCGCCAGAGGATCCAGATACCTTCTGAGAAGCCAATTGCTTCCACTCTATGTGAGAAAGGGAAACCTAGGGCTCTGATCGTGCGTTCTGCGACCCCTTGGCTTTTTCGAGGTTCAAAAATTACCACGATCGAGACTTGGTACATGCTCATAAAATACAACAAAGTAGCAATGGAAGTAGGAGCTGCCAAACCTTGGCAGTTCCAACATAAAGAAACGATACTATGCATTAAAATGAGAGGTAAAGAAAGACTTCCTTTATAGGCTGGTGAAGGCCTTAAGAGGTAGGTAGCACTTCCATCGGGCTCTGGTCGGTATCATGGCACCCCTGATTGCTGCAGGCACCACCGAACCGACTTAGCCTCTGAAGCTATGATATTAGGGGCTGATGGATGCCCAACTGAACAGTCTTCTTTACTTTTGAATGTTGTGTGGGTCTCTTATCAGTGCGTACCATCTTGGATGGTTTCCTTTTTCTTTCGGAGCTCTGGTTCAGTTGTTTGTATGCGAACACACGGGGTTGCTGGTTACTACTTCTTTGCTCCACATTGCTTTCCACCATGGCCGCATTTGAGATAGAGAAACGTGATGCCACAGTAGGGAAAGTGTAAGAGAGCTTACCTGAGGAATCAAGTGATGTCACCCTCCCTGGATCCAATGAAACTGTTAGCGCGTCGCCTTGGCTTCTCCACGACAAGCCAAGGACCCATTGCCTTTAGGGGGTTACCTGTCTCCACCACCTCTGACTCGGTTTGGGTCTCACTGTTCACCAATTTTCGGGTAGAGTTGGTGTTGCTGGGGCGCGTACTTGTGTGTCTCTGTGCCTCTGTCTCAGTGCCCGAGTTTACATCTCGGCAATCCTCCTTGGTGTGTCCATACCTGCCACAAGAAAAACATACATTATATAGGTCTTTGTATTGAATCTTGTATGGCTTACCATCCACAATGTGGCTGGGGTTAGAGGTTTGTTCAGGTCCACTCCCATAGCGATGCGCGCAAATTGACCACTTTCTGCTGCCATGGTGTTTTCATCACTCTTGAGGAAGACCCCAATTGGTTGGACAATCGCTTTTAGGAGGCCCAATTGAAAGAAAC
>JAOYMZ010091160.1:0-10783 GCA_025802335.1 Pinguicula primuliflora
GTGAAAAGATCAAAATTTTCAAGTTTTTCGTGTGATATCCATGCTAAAAAAGACAGAGGATGCTGGATCCAGGCACTGACTTCGGCACCTCCTGGCCTCTGGTCATCAAATCTTTCAGTAAATGGAAAGGACTGTTTTTTAGCAAGGAAATGGGAAGGATTGTCAATCTTATATGATGTTTAGTATCGCGCAGTTGTTGATATTTCGACGTTCGTTAATCAGTTGTGTGAGTTATGGATCGTGGTAATTGGGACTTTTGGAAGAGTGTGAGCAGTTTTTTTTTTTCGAAAAATCAGTTGGGTAAGGATCGAAAAATCACTTGGCCCGCGGACCGTGGCTTGAAGCCACGGGCAAGTACTAGTAAACTTATTAAAAAACCTTTTTTTTAAATTTAATCTACTAAACATCCTACGTCTATTTATAAAGGTTGGGTTTGGGAGAATGTCCCACACCAGTTTTGGAGAACTATTCTCCCAAACCCAACCTCTATAAATAGAGATGTTGGGGGCAAATTAGAAACGCAGCAACGGTAGCTGGCTGATCGGCTTGGGCTATGCTGGCAGTTAGTTGGGTTTTCGGTTTGGGCCTAGAGCCCAACCTGTGTTTAATTATAAAAAAAGTTCAAATTTTTATTTTGGGCCGGAATTTGCTATGAAGCACTATTTGGCCAAAGTCTTAACAGTGTTGGTGGGCCTTTTTTTGGTCTTGCCCGCGTTTTTATTAGTGGAACGCTTTTTAACCCGCCCATGTCCAATGTGTTGCGGTTTTGAGTTGTGGGATGCCTAGGCGGCTGGGCGGCCGCCTTCTCGAACATTGCTATACGGTGATCGTGGGGATGTTGAACTTAGTTTACAAGAGTGTGTGGCTAAGTTGTGCTAATAATGATGACTATTTTCTATGCCACAAGCTCAACGAACTTTTTGAAAATTGTCACTGCTCGGCCTTCCAAGGGTCGGGAATTTGGCCCGGCCTTCCAAGGGTCGGGAATTTGGCCCGGCCTTCCCAAGGTTGGGAATTAGAAATCTCGGCCTTCCGTAAAACAGGCGTAATTAATATGCTTAATTACGGTGGTTAACGATTTTCTGCGGTGGGAAGGCCGGGCCTAATTATCGATCTTTGGAAGTCCGAAAATTATAAACTCTCGATTTTGCAAAAAGTGGGACTTTTGCGATATAACAACACAACAATTTATCATTCCAATATTAACAAACCGACCAATATATTCTATTCAAGTGCAATTTCAAAACGAATTAACAATTTGAAGTGTTGTTTGGTGTAAGATTTCCTATCAATTCACATTTTCATATGTTTTTATTTATTTTAGTTAAATAAATAAAAAAAATTTGAAGTGTTGTTTGGTGCAGACATTGAACTTGACCGGCTATGACACAAATAGCAAATGTCAAGAACCCATCGCAATAAAAGGTGGTATGCGGGATGAGGATTATGGCATATGTGAAATATCTCTTGCCGATTTTAAGCCTGAATTCATGCAACGATGTTGGAGTAGGGCGTATGACTCATATGCCATTGACCCCCAACTTATCGTCAAGTTAAAAATCAGTTAGCATGGTGGAAGAGATGCTATTTTCGTGTTAAAACATTCATGTTGGCAAAGAACGTGCTTATTGATCCGATGACCCATTTACTTATTGTGGACGACGAAGCGAAGTTTACTGATGAGTATAAATATATCAAAACTATGAAGTTTAAGATGTTTAGTTCGTGGAAAATTTTGTGGGAACATTTAGTTTGAGTTAATTCTACCAACTTTTTTTGGTCCCTTATCATAACTTGGACAAGTTTAGCCCTCCTAGATTGTAATGAAGCGAACATTTCATCTACTTTCTCGTATAGTTGATGATACATATGTCTAGTTGAGCCCACCTAGATGAAATTTTCTAAGAGTGCTCAACGAACATATGTATCATCAACTATACGAGAAAGAAGGTGAACTGCACGCTTCATTACAATCTATGAGGGTTAAACTAGACAAGGGACGAAAAAAAGTTTGGTGAACTGGAATCCACTTTGACGGTTGTACATTTAGTTTAAAATATTTCTAGTGATATTATACTTGTTATATTGGTATTTAATGAAATATTTCTACTGATATTATACTTGATGTATTGGTATTTAATGAAATATTTCTACTGATATAGCACTTGTTGTATTGGTATTATCTTAATGACATTTAGTGTGAAGTAATGTCATTGGTAGAAATATTTAATAAACAACATAATAAATAAGAAATATAATAACTCTAATTATAATATCCAACGGGATAAACTTCTAGAAGTGAAAATTTCTTCTACAAGAAATATAAGGTAATGGTTACATATATTAAAAATATTATTTATGAGATTAAATAAAATGAATACTTATTCTACATTGCTTTTTTTTTCTGCATCCATCTCGTTCAGATTTCTCTCATTTGGGTCTTGGGGACCATGCCTCACCTTTTGTCGTCGAATAAGGAAATGCGTTAGCATGAAAGATGGTGCAGGTACGTCAAACCGTGGACCCTGCGGGTAGAATGACATCTCATATATACACCTGAGATCCTGTATTGTCAGTTGTGGACCGCTGAAGTCCATGTCACCCGGTATTTACGACAAACCTACATGATTTAAATGATGTTATTCAATCAAATATCAAGTTTAGTATAAGGACAATAATATGTATCGCGTGCGAGCATAGGATACCAAAGTGCGACCACTTTCCACAAGAACACATACAATCGACGAGTACGACGTGTTGCGTCTCCTGTGATTTCCGAGTTGTTATCTATACCACATACCTCATAGGATTAAATATGGGCTCATAAGGTGCCAGGTGATGGCTTAAGGCACGTTTAGTGGCCTTCTCCTAATAGAGCCTGACCTTATCAGCTCCACACCTCGATTGTGGAGGTCATCCTCGCACAATCACCCCATCCGTGCTTTTAAGTAGTTAATGCAGCTCTCTTGCATTTATCGTACTATTGAGGTGATCGGAATTCAGCGTACAATCTTAAGCACTCTGTTGAAGCACTTGACTTGATTTGTTGTCATAATACCACAACGAGCTCCATCATCATAGGCCAGTGTCCACTTAACTGGATCAATGTCAGCTAAGTACTGGTGTGCAGCAGGGTTACGTGCGAGGATCTTATACCGTAAACACCGATCTCATCAGTGAATGCTAGAATTAGGCTTATTGCATTTAAACGGCCTACACCTCTGTCAGAAATTATACAAGTAGGTTTGTATTTGATCACGAATAGTGCCAATCTCTCCAAAAACCAGTACCAGGAGGCCTCTGTCTCTTCGTCAACCAATGCAAAGGCGACAGGCAAAATATGTCCACTGACATCCAGTGTCACTGCAATGAGTAATTTTTGCTTGAAGGAACAATAAAGATGTGTACCGTCAATAGATAGGATAGACCTACAATGTTGGTAACCAGCAATGGAAGGCCAAAATGTCCAAAACACATAAATTAGCTCTTTTTCAGTGGGATTATCAGTAGCCCTTAGAGCCCAGCCGACCACATTTGTAGGGTTCCAGTGCTGTAGTGATGCTAGGTATGTGGGCAAACTTCTGATGCCAAACATCCATATTCCGTGCACCATCTCAGTTGCTCGCCGGAGGGCAAACCGGGCTTTTGAATACCAAACCAAGCAAAATAAAACCAAATATACCCAGTAAAATCCCGCCCTTAGACAGGGTCTGGGGAGGATAGGATGTACGCAATCATACCCCCAACCCACAACATGATGGAGAGATTATTTTCGTGGAGACTCCCAACTCGAAATAATAATAATAATAAAGTAAACATAATAGAATACTAAATAGGTGAAACAAGTAAAATAGAAATACCTACTTACCCCAACCATGCACTACGTACCTACCGAAATAGATGGGTGCCTATACAAATAACGATCCAACTAAATAACCAAATAACTATCAGTCTAGAGAACAATACAATAACTAAACAATTACTCTATATAGCCTTATGTATCTTTAACCGTAATATGACATCTCCAACTCGTCCTATCAGAGATCAGGCTTTTGAATACTTGATTTCAAAACTGTACTTAGACTGTATCAACAGTTGCACATGTTGTACTGGAAGGCCTAAAATATCAAAGTAGTAGTGTTTAAAAATAAAAAACTATAAGTATGTTAATAAATAATAAATAAACTAATATTATTCAAGAATTGGGTATGTGATTTTTTTGTTATTAGCCCAACCAATTTCTAGGGGACCATACCCTTTGTGAGATTGTGATGGTAGTCGCTAACCACACTAGCTTTGCATGTGTGGGAGTAGCCGATTTTGATGATTTCCCACTTGCACCCATTGGGTCTGAAATGCGCACTGACTCCATGCGCAAGAGGTATTATTGAAGTGCTTGCACTAGACTAACCACCTTCTCATGCCACTTTTGTACACACAAAATTCTCTTTTGGCGTGCACAACATGATACTTCTCTACAGCCCACTGCAAACGTGCTTTATCCTGAAATAATTGGCCGACCTCTATCATACCAAGTTCGTCGTCGAAGTGACTTGTGCTCATGGAAGGGAGAATAGACATAGAGTCCCTCAGTAGAGGATACGTATCATGATTCCACTAGGGATGGCCACTATCTAACGGTGCAGGGTGATGGTTTTGCAAATGCAATGCACCTATGTACAAGTATACACAACCACAAGTAGTAATCTCACTAGCAAGTAAGAGTCATCTCCCACGGAAGTAGTTCTAAGACATGCTTTGTTCGAATGCACTCTCAGAGTAACCACAATAATTTTGAGTTGTCACTACTCTACTTAAACTAAAATGTAACTTAAACAACTAAACATGGCAAGCAATCACTTTGGAGAATCTCAACTGAACCACAAGATGTAGCAATGGCAGAAATGTAACAAAAGATTATCAACAATGATGGAGAGATGCTTAAGGACTCAGTGTGTTGCCTCCCTATGTGTTCATGTCTTTCTTGTCTAACCTATTGCTTAGCTCACTCATCTAGCACCACAGGACTTCAATGCAATCAAAGCTCACGGTCAAGTCAATTGGCTACTCTAGACCTCAACACGAAGAGTTCCTCGACCTCAACCTCCACTTGGTGTATGTTGGTGACTTTGAGCAAGATAGAACTATCCCTAGTGTGACACTACAAGTTAGGGGTGTTCTACCCCAAGGAAGGTAGTGTGCTTGTGCCCTGTGTCGAGGCTAACCCATTTGATCGAGTTCCTAGGCCAACCTTACCTAGATGAATGTAAATCTCGTGCACAAGACCACATTCAAAAGATAAACAAGCACAAGCATAAAAGATAAAGTAGGCTAAGACAATATCATAGATTAAATCGGCACAAAATCCATAAGGAGGCTCAACCGAGCCTCAAGATAAAGAGTTTAGCTCATTCTTAGAGCATGAGCTTGCAAATATAATGGTTCAATACAAAATAGAGTCATGGATACAAAGCGAGATAAGGAAATAGTGGCCATTCTCTATCGGAAGATGGATGCTCTTCTTCTCTGCACTGTTTTCTCCAAAACTAGGGGTCCGCTCATTGTCTGCGTATCTAACTGCAATGGGGAGCTCATGGCTTGCTAGGGCAAGAGTCTAGAGACTTATTGGTCATTGATGCCAAAATGAGTGTATTGAAAAGTTGCGTTCAAATGTCCCTCTTCAGCGCTGAATGCTCATAAAATATGAAGTGAACTTGCTCAGGGGCCCTAGGGTTAGTTGCGGTTGAAAGTTACACAAGTGACCTCTAGCTCATTGAAGAGATATGATCCGCAGAAGGGATGTATCAGTCATTGCATGTAGTCTGGACCATTTGTGATGTAATGGCTTCAATCTCGACCATACACATCTCTAATGGCTCTCTTGCAAATACAGAACTTGTAGAGGACTCTTTGGTCTCCCTCTTGGGGAAATTACAGATTAATCCATGCAGGGACAAAAGAGATATGAGCCAAGGAAGGTCAGTAGAGTAATTCTAAACTTCTTTCCCGAAATGGCTAAATACCTTTACAAGGTGGTGTTGGCTCTTTCCAAAACTATGTTATGCGGTCTCCAAGTCTTGTATAAGATTGTTTCAAGTGGGCAAATGGGCCGAATTATGCAGCAATCACACATAAATCATGGGGCCTTGGATCATCGGTTGAAATGGTGCATTTCATTCCGCTAGCTGAACATTCGGATCTGGAGCATAAATGCATAACTGGTTGTAGATATTCACCAAAACTGGGCTGAATAAACTCCAGATCCATGCTCTTGACCTACTTGATCAGTCTCTGCCGAAATATGTAGTGAATTAAGCTAGAATTGCTACAATATATGCATATGTATCCGTTTCTTCAATCTAGCCAAAATGAGCATGATTTGAGCCATAATCTTAGTGTTTAGGGCATGAAATGGCATAAACTAAAGCATGAAATAAGACCTAAATAGATGCTTATCAGACCCCCCCCCACACACTTAGACTATGCTTGTCCTCAAGCATATAAGAAAAGGAAAGAACCATGCGTAAGGATTGGTGAGCTCACATGCATGATCAATATGTAGACAATACAACTACATGTATGATGAAGATGCTGGATGGTTTGGACAGAAACTTGAGGCAAGAGTCATGTAAGTAGTATTGGCTCAAAGAAACAAGATATCAATGTAAGAATGTGTAGCGAGCTCATGCAAAGGCAGAAACTGTACAAGAGCATAATGGATAGACAAGAAATCATCAATGTTCATCCTATGAGTACAAACTTCCTAGCTGCCTCTAATATGTCCTCTTCAGCCTTGATTGCTTGTTTAGAGGCCGACTAAGCTCTTTATTTTCTATCACACACCCTAGTGCACAAGCCTTGCAACTATCTCAAGTTGATCCTCAACTTCATCGCACTCTTTTTTTTAGGGATAGTGTTTAGGTGAAGGTTCCTCTCTTGATGAAGTTGGACAGATTAGATGGACTCTCACTTTTGGCTTGCATAAAATGTGGACATACTTCTTGTGTTCAACTTGAATGTAAGATCTAAGTGACACATTGCCCCTTTTGTCTTCTCTTTTGAGCAACTGTCTTCTTTCTTTGGTGACTCAACTTTTTCTTAGTTGCTTCTTTTTCTTTGATATTCTTGATCTCTTTGAACTTTGAGTTGATCCTTTTTCATCTCCACTGATTGTCAATGGAGGATAGAATGTTAGCCTCTCCTTCTTTGATGTTTTTGAGGACTTGTGAGCTTTTGGGCGCTTCTGTTTCAAGTCTTTTGACTTCCTTGTTGCCTCAACTTTTCTTTAAGCTTCGGCCTTTTCATTCTTTTCTGATCAGCATGTGCTAGGGGCAACCACCACTATGATCTCAACCACTCAAGCCAAACTAGAAGATGTTTCACTCCATTCCCACATAAAAACTGATAGGAACACTCAACTTCGGATGCTACTTAGCTCATGCACTACTTTTCTTTCAAACCAATGAAGAACTTAGCCATGCTTCCCACTTATGTATTAACAGCTATGCAGGCCACAATTAGTGCATGCCAATGTCACAATTAACAATAGGGATGAACACTGAGCAGAATAGAGGAGTTCAAACGAAAAATTTGGCTCAAACTCATGATAAGCATCACCATGATCAAGGTTCAACAACAATATGCAAGCATAAGTATGCTACACCCGAAATGACCCCCCCCCACACACACTTAAAGTCATGTATGTCCTCAGGCATGGGCAGTATTCATAGATCATATGCTAGATAAGGGGTGGAGCAATACAACCTGGTGGTTGCTGGAGCTTGATATGTATGCTGGACTTCCTCTTGTCAAGATCTTGAGGAGAGGTATAGTTCTTCAATCTGTGGCCATTGACCTTGAAGGTTTCAGTTCCTTCATTCTTTATCTCCACAGCTCCACGAGGATAAACTTTGACAACTTCAAAGGGACCTAGCCATCTGCTCCTGAGGATGCCAGGGAAGAGCTTCACTCTTGAGTGGAATAAGGAGAACCTGCTGACCTTCTTCAAATGTCCTTCTTGTGATGTTTTGGTAATGCCATCTCTTGATCTTCTCCTTTTAAATTCGAGAGCTTTCATAAGCATCCAACCGAATCTCATCCAATTCAGACAATTGGAGAAACATCCAGCAGCTGAGTAAACCATGTTCAGAGTTTTAATAGCCCATTGTGATCCAACTCCACAGGGAGGTGGCAAGCCTTTCCATACAGCAATCTGAAGGGGGAGGCTCCAATTGGTGTCTTATAAGTAGTCCTATATGCCCATAGAGCATCTGGAAGTCTCATGGACCAATCATTCCTTGATGCACCAACTGTCTTCTCTAAGACGAGCTTGATCTCTCGGTTGGTGATCTCAGCTTGGCCATTTGCTTAAGGATGATATGGATTAGTGGTCTTGTGCTTGACTACTTTTGGTGAGCAAGTTCTCAAACAACCTGTTGTAAAAATGAGAACCATTGTTAGAAATAATGTATCTAGGGGTGCCATACCTTGCAAAGATGTTACTCTTCAAGAACTTGACAACCACTGCAGCATCATTTGTAGGGGAAGCTATGGCCTCAACCCATTTTGAAACATAATCAACTGCTACAACGATATAGAGTTGCCCCTTGGATAGAATGAATGGTCCCATGAAATCAATCCCCCAAACATCAAACACTTCAACTTCTAGCATGCCTACTTGAGGCATCTCACTTCGGTTTGACAAGTTTCCAACCCTTTGGCATCTATCACAGGCTTGAAAGAATTGATGAGCATCTCAGAATAAACTTGGCCAATAGAATCCACACTGCAACACTTTGGCTGCTGTTCTCTTTCGTCCAAAGAACCTCCACACTCAAGTGAATGGCAATGCTGAAGAATAGAATGGCCTCATGCTCAGGAACACACCTCCTCACTACTTGATCAGCACATATTCTGTAGAGGTAAGGGTCTTCCCAAATGTAATACTTGAGGTAAGAATAGAACTTCTTCTTCTGCTGCCAAGACAAACTAGGAGTTCGATTTATGGCTAGATAGTTGACATAATCAGCAAACCATGGTGTGGGCCGAATGTCAATGGATAGAACCATCTCATCTGGGAATGAATCTGGAATAGGTGGAGGCAAGTCAGTACTCGAAGTGCTCTCCAATATAGATAAGTGATCTGCAACCACATTCTCCATTCACTTCTTATCTTTCACTTCAACATCAAACTCTTGGAGAAGTAGAATCCATTGATCAACCGTGGCTTGGCATCCTTTTTGGCCATCAGATACTTTATGGCAGCATGGTCTGTAAAGAGAGTCACTTTGCTCCCCTAGAATATAGGACCTGAACTTGTTGAATGAGTAGATAACAACAAGCATCTCCTTTTCTGTGGTGGTGTAATTCAGTTCTGCAGCACCGAGCATCTTACTAGCATAAAAGATAGTGTGGAATAACTTCTCTTTCCTATGGCCATGGACAGATCCTATGGCTACATCTGAAGCATCACACATAATCTCAAAGGGTAGGTTCCAATTAGGTGTTTGCATAACTGGAACTGAAATCTGATGCTGCTTGAGCTTCTCAAATGCAACCAAGCACTCCTCACTCATCCTAAACTTAACATCTTTCTCCATGAGATGGCAGAGAGGCTTTGCAATCAAGGAAAAGTCCTTGATGAATCTTCTATAAAACCCTACATGGCCTAGGAAGCTTCGGACATTTTTGATTGAGGAAGGGGGTGTAAGTTTTTTATGGCCAAAACCTTGGCCTTGTCCACCTCTAATCCTCTTGATGAAACTTGATGTCCTAAAACAATGCCCTCTTTCACCATGAAGTGACACTTCTCCCAATTGAGCACTAGTTGAACTTCTTCACATCTCTTGAGCACTCTTTGCAAATTGATCAAGCACTGCTTGAAAGTGTCTCCGAACACACTGGAATCATCCATGAAGATCTCAATCACATCCCTTAGCATGTCACTGAACACTGCCATCATACATCTCTAAAATGTGACTGGAGCATTGCACAATTCAAAAGGCATCCTCCTAAAAGCAAATATATCATAGGGACAAGTGAATGTAGTCTTCTCTTGATCTTTAGGATCCACAGTAATCTGGTTGTAGCCACTATATCCATCAAGATAACTGTAATAAGCATGGCCTGCCAACCTATCAAGCATCTCATTAATGAATGGGAGAAGATATTGATCCTTTCTAGTGGCTTTGTTCAACTCTCTATAGTCCACAAAAACTCTCCATCCAGTCACAGGCCTTGTTTCAATCAACTCTTCATTTTCATTCATCAAAACTGTCACGCCCCCCTTCTTAGGTACACACTACACAAGACAGGATAGATAACCCATGCATCTAACCACTTGATTACTTCTTTTCTGACCACATCTTGCATGTTCGGATTCAACCTCCTTTGAGCAACTACTACTGGCTTGCAATGATCATCCAAGAGTATCTTTTGCATACAAAGAGTAGGAGAGAGTCCCTTAACGTCGGCCAAAGTCCATCCAATTGCACCCTTGTGCTTTTTCGAACTTCAAGCAACTCTGCATCTTCTTCTGATTTCAACTCACCACTAATCAAAACAGGTAGATCAATGCCTTCTCCAAGGAAGACATACTTAAAGTTGCTTGGCAAAGCCTTCAACTCAAGCTTAGGTGGTTGAAGAAGTGAACTCTTCAAGTGAGGTGGTCTTTCACCCAAAGAGGAAGTGAACTCTGGTCCTCTTGTCTTCCAAGGCTTCCTATCTTCCATATGATGAGCATAGAGACACACGGCTGCTTCACTAAGGATGTCAGGATGCTTAC
>JAOYMZ010091171.1:0-10782 GCA_025802335.1 Pinguicula primuliflora
TCCTTAAATTTTAAACTCGGTGAGTTGAGCATGAAAGCCAAGAAATTACTTCAGACAATAAAAAATGATTTTCGAAATATAAGAAAAATTGGTCAGTCAATGGAGGTAATCAGGATACGTAGTTTCGGACATTGGAAGAATCATGTGAAATATACAGAGCCAAATTGGAAATCCCCATCCCTTTTAGGCCTGATCTACATCAGAATAATACAAGCTTCTCATTGGAAATCAACTTGTTTCTAAGAAATGTTGGTACAAATTTCTGTCATGGAAAAAATGCATCTTAAAATTCATTGACAAAAATCAAATCTTCTCTCTACCACCTAGAACTAATGCAGCATAGAGATTTCAGTTTCCAGATGTTCTTCTATGAGCCCGATAATGCAATAAACACTGAGACGCTTCAAGTTCTTTCCAAGAAAGGACAAAGTTAAAAGTCAACACAACTCAAGGAGCTCGGTTTACGAAAAACGGCCGAGGTTATCGGCAAACAGATCATCGGAAAAACGAAACCCAGTTGCGAACTAACATCTACCCTTACTTACAGTCAAAACCCCTAAATATTTGACGCGAAACGAGTACCACCATACCACAAAACTTGATCACTGGAGATAATCATTCCAAAGAAACAAAACACATACAACATAAAATTCCCATAGAATCTTTGAAAAGGAAACATCCTGATCTACCAGGATCCAAATAAGAGGAGAATCTAGCTATGAATAGATACACGATATACGGTATACCCCTACAGCTTGCACACACGATGAACTCCAATTCCTCTCTCTCTCTCTATAAAAGAACGCGCTTTGTCTCTCTAGATTTCCGCTATTGGTTGTGTTTTTCGACGCAGTTGGGCGAGTGCTAGATGTCTTACTTCTTTCAGTATCCTCTACACACGAACCACCGTGAACCCTCGTGCTCTCGAGTCGTTGACGAATCATATCGAGCTATATGGGAGTTTACCCGTCAGAGGGTACAACAGATGAAGCGGCGGAGTCGTGCAATTGGTTGTCTGGGATAAAAACCATGTGTTAACGAAAAGTTGTCTGGGAGTGAGGAACGGCTGAGATCGCGAGTGCAGATAGTGCGGCTAAACCAGTTAAAAATAGCCACGTGGGATGTGGGACACACAAGGGGACGTATGGACAGAGCGTTGTGAAAAAATGTCTGCGCGACGGTCCATCTCTAGAGCGTGTGGAACACGCTCGTCGGCTTGAAAACCTATGTATATTGGTCACTATAGCCAATACTTTTTTGACATAATTTTGTTAATATTTGCCACTAAACTCTCCATTTTTTTCTAATATTTCTCACACTATAATTAGACCCAAAGATTTTGAGATGATCTAACAGATGAAGGAGAATATTCTATTATATGAGAAAAAATTGCATGACAATAGTAGTGTGAACTACTACAGGCCACCGTCGCACATTTTTCTTTCATTTCAAGATGAGCATTTATTGCTCGTTTGCTTTTTTCCTGCCGACAATTTCTAACTTGAAGATTTGATTAATCATCAATTAATATTCATACCATTCTTTCAACCCTGTCATCCTGCTGCTTATGTTTCTGCTAGGCCACACGAGGAACGACATCAAATAAATTGTCTGTATTGATCGTCTTTGTCATGTAATGTGCTAGGTTCTCTTTCGTATGAACTTTCTGCATATCCATTGTATTTTCTTCCACTTTCTTACGAACGAAGTGATACTGAATCCTTATGTGTTTGGTCCTCGAATGAAAGCCTGGATTCCTTATAAAGTGCAAAGCACTCTGACTGTTACAGAACAAAGAAACTGCATCATGTTTGTGCCCGAGTTCCTCCAGTACCATCTTCAACCATACTGCTTCTTTACTGGCTTGTGCAGCTGCTACGTGTTCAGCTTCTGTTGTCCACACAGCAATGATCGATTGCAGTTTTGAAACCCAGCTCACATCACTTCAATCAAGAGCAAACACATAACCTATTGTGGATTTGTTTTTATCTAGATCACCTGCATAGTCTTAATCCACATGTCGAAGGATAGTAAAGTCTGATCCTCTATATTATAATGCAACATCTGAGGTACCCTTAATATATCTCAAGATCCTCTTTACAGCACTCCAATGCTCTCTTCCAAGATTCGCCATGTACCGACTCACTACTCCCACTACATGTGCAATGTTTGGTCTAGTACAAATCATCACGAATATTAAGCTTCTCACTGCCGATGCATACGGTACTCAAAACATCTCCATCCTCTCTGCTTCACTGCTAGGACTCATACTAGAGGAATACTTGAAATTAATATGTAGTTGGGTAGAAATTGGCTTACATTCTTGCATGTTGATATGTCGCAAAATCTTCTTCAAATAGTTCTTCTGAGAAAAACGAATCTTCCAATTATTTATGTCTTCGTGAATTTACATCCCAAGAATCTTGTTTGTCGGTCCCAAGTCCTTTATATCTAATTTCCTAACCAACTGTGTCTTCAATTCTTCGACACGATCTTTGTTGGGGCCTATTATGAACATGTCGTCGACATACAACAGCAACATAATAAAATTTTTATCACCAAATCTCTTGACATGGAAATAATTGGCTAATATGGAAGTAATAGATCACACCTACAAACATAAATTGGCTAATATGGAAGTAATACATCAGGCTGAGCTAAGGGTCTGATCAATCTGCAAATAGGGTGATCTTACTAGTATTTAATGAGGATTTTAAGTTGTGACACTAGAGGATTAGGTGGATCACACAAATTTAGAAAAAATAAGGAAGTGAATAAGAAAACATGATGTGGAATTTATATGTGATCAAGAAACAAATAAGAAAAACCTGCAAATGAGATACTATGAAAAGCTTTGGAGTACTGGAAGTGAAAATGTTGTTTTTGTAGAGAAAACGCTCAAGGAAACTCCGATGGAGTACTCGCATGGAAGGAAGGTGGGGAAGAGAGAATGTATCCGTGTGTATTTTAAATATTCATGCTCCCACTCTAACTGCTAGAAAAAAAGAACTTTGGACTAATATGCTAGTTAAAAAAGGCAAAACCTGAATGCATTATGGTGCTTAGCAAGGGACTTCAATGCTAGAATGAGTCGGGAGCGCATGGGTGTACCTGCACGATAAGGAGGAGATATGAGGTCCTTAAGCAGATTTATTGAAGAGATTGAACTCATGGATATACTGCTGCAAATTCACAAATTTACTTGGTTTCAGCGAGGAAAGTGCCACTGGACTAGACGGTTTATATTGAGTGGAAACTGGCCAAATTTATGGCAAGATTTAACACAAACACCAACTAGCCGGGGAAGAATTCTGATCATTATATAATTCTATTTATTAATGATATTGTGGATTGGGATTCAAAGACTCTCAAGATTATGGATGCATGGTATATTGGGAATTCGTCTCATACCGATAGCAACAAGTTAAATCCACTAATATAAATAGAATTGTGGACTACAATCAATCACCATAAGCTTATGATTTTAATGAGGATTGCCCACCTTCCTAATTATATTAGCCCACACATGCACACCTGCGCACATGAGGCCCGAGTCTAGAGAGAAGCAAGTCCATTTTCTAACATGGTATCGGAGCAGGCGATCTGAGGCCCGGAGTGTTTCCGAGAAAGTCCGGAGTGAATTGGCCCAATGGGCCCATAGGAGGTTTGACCCAATTTGGGTATTATTTCAGGAGGTCTCAATGATTGTTTCTGAGGTCCTCGTAATTGTTTCTGGGAAAAATCCAGAGTATTGATCCCAAAATGGGAATTGATCCAATTGGGCATTATCAGTATCGTTGTTCAATTCCAACACGGTTTGGCCCAATTTGGGCATTGTTACAGGAGGTTTCGATGATTGATTCTGAGGTTCTCGTAATTGTTTCTGGGAAAAATCTCGGGTATTGATCCCAAAATGGAAATTGGCCCAATTGGGCATTATCAGTGTCGTTGTTTAAGTCCAACTGCCAGTTAGACTTGAGGAGGAGTGTTGGAAATTTGTCTCATACCGATTGCAACAAGTTAAATCCACTAATATAAATAGGATTGTGGGCTACAATCAATCACCATAAGCTTATGGTTTTAATGAGGGTTGCCCACCTTCCTAATTATATTAGTTCACACACGCGCACTTGCGCACACGAGGCCCGAGCCTAGAGAGAGACGGATCCATTTTCTAATATATGTGCCTCTACCAAATACTTGCATGCTTGCCTTGAAAACATCATAAACATGAAGTCCGTTAAGGGGATAATAGTGGACGGAATGAGGATGACAAATGTACAAATAGATAAAATATTAATGAAAACTTAAAAAACTCTACTTAGTTGATGGAAATACCAAACATACACTAGCATGTCATCTAAACAGACATATCTATGAGATAGTAGAGAATGAGTTGTTGGTTACAAAATTTGGTGAAACTGAAGTTTATGATATTGTGAGTTAAGTGAACCAGTAGCAAGAACCCTGAGTAGCTAATGGTGAAGAAGAATATCATGAATTTCTTTGAAGATTTTTGGAAAGTAGTTAAGATGGTCAAAAGAATCAACAGTAGATTTTAAAAAAAATTGTCACCTAAAAATCGAACATTCAGACCTTTTAGATTTCTGATCTATTGCTATATATTCTTTATACAGATTACAAGTGGTATCTTTTAGTGGTTTAAAGAGATTGTAATTCCTATATTCTTTCATAGTGAATTTTTTTATCTTTGTCGGTATTTTTTCCCCTGATTTGTTTTGGGATTTTCCTATTAGAATATTGTCCCATATCGATTGAAGAAAGAATTATCAACCAACTTAAATGAGAATGTAGTGCTACAATCAATCACCTTGGGCTCAAGGTTTCAATGAGAGTAGCCCAAATTCACCTATTTAAGTTGTTCCATACATGCGCACCTGCGCACATGAGGCCCGAGTCGGGATTGGGACTGAGTCTTTTTTTTAACATTTCCACGTAAATCTGTATGTTATATTTATATTCAGTATTATTTCCTGTAAATTATTAATTGTGGTCTGGCTCTATCCGTCCTATTTTCATAGCAAATGACACTGCCTTTAATGCATTGGGGACCCTCAAGAGCTCGATTGTATTCATCTATGTTGCTGAGATCAATGTTCAAGGGCGCGGCCGCACTCTCAAAATTGCCCCGCTTTGGGGTGGGGCGGTGTGCTGGGCGGCCGCCCAGGGCACCTGGGCGCCCGTCAATTTTTTTTAAAATAATTTTTTAAATAAAAAATATGGTTTTGCCCGAGTGGCCGCTTAGGCGAGCTGGGCGGCCCGAAAACACTTCAGGTCCGCTCATCGCTTTTTCAAACACTGGCTGGGATGCACCTGGTAAAAGATATCACCTATATCAACGAGCTTGAATTCTCCCTTTGGCGCCCAGAGTGAAATCGAACGCTTAAGCAGCGCTTTGTATCCCAGGTCGACATCAAGAGGCCAGACTATTAAGGTATTGGTCATGTTGGCCTCAAACCGTCGGTGGATTGCCTCTGAAAACTCGATAATTGGTCCCGATCCACCAGCAGAGAAGGTTACATCACCTGGTTGCAGGAGAATCTCTTTACGGGCAGCAAAGGTGTCTCTTAGTAGTTTGGAGTGGCAGTACGGGATGGGAGGTGGGGCTTCAGTGGACTTAGTTGTGACTGGCGCATTGCCGACTGAGGATCTAGAGAATAGGGTGACTTCACTTCTAGCGGCCGGGAGGACAACGCTGCTGTTGCGGCAAATGGAGCTACACCGTTCGCATGAGTAATGCAAACTAGAGGGTCTTTGTTTCTGACCTTCTTGACGTCAAGCTCTTCAGCCAGGGTTGGAAAATCCTCCACACCACTCATCTCCAAGTCCATGGAAGACATGGAGATTCAGTGATGAAAGCAAGCAAGGAGAAGGGTGCCTGTAGAGAGAAAGTGGAGAAAAAATCTATAGAGAGAGAAACTCCTCTTGGTCAACGATGAAAGGGATCCCTTACTCACGGGGATCTAATTCTCTTGGGGTCTGTTTACTTGAATTCCCGATCAAGAATTAACTTCACATTAACTTAGGATTTAAACCCACAATTTACACCAATTTCAGAATTGGGCTGGAATGGGTTTGGACCCAAAAAATACAATCCCATATTTACTTGGAGTCGCCAAAAGTCGACCCAATTTAAAAAATAAAGTCAAGTTCCTAAAATGCCATCGGACAAATCTTTTGCGGTATATATGTGATTTGCCTCTCTTGCATCTCTTTGTCTTCGAACCACCCTTCTGCAATCTGTAACAAGTCGGAAAAGAGAAATGGATGGCGGTAAAGACGACAAATCAACATTTCCTACAACAACGGTGACCATACACGACACAACGGCTGAAGAACCGGTGACCACACATGAGGCAATGCCTGAAATAATGCTTCCTGAATCAAACCCTACGTCGCCTGTGGTGGATCAGCGTAACCCGTCTGCATAGAACTCCAACGGCCCTTGTCCTTATGGAGGACGAGGACAGTAAGTCTTTGCTAAAGCTACCACCTTTTGTATGATATATGTATGTGGTTGCATGTTGGTTAATGTAGTATTAAATGTGCAATTACTTGCAATTTTGTATGGTGGTAAGTTGATGTTCGCCTGATTTTGTGATTTAGGCATTATATGTTGCTTAATGGACCTACTATGTTAGCGTACATATGAGATCCGTGGATTAAGGCCATGTAGCAGTAATGTTTTTAGCATTAAATGTCAATTGAGGCTAATGTTTATGTGATATGATTGTGAGGCCACAGACCGTGTATGTTGCTTAATGGACAGGCTGTTTACAAAGAGTTTTTGACAATTTGTGGTGTTTGATGGACTTTGTTGCTCTTTGTTTTAGGACTCTGAATTCGATTCCGAAGTTACAGAGGTTGGTAATATCATGGAAGAATGGGACACGAGTCAAGTGATGTTGGTGATCCTCTTGAGGAACCTGATGATGCTGGGATGGATGTTGATGAGGGAGATAAAGAAGATGAGGGAGAATACGAGGATGATAATCCCATGGATCTTGATACTAATGATGAGGGAAAAGAGGAAGATGAGGATGAGAAGGAAGGGGAGGAAACTGAGGAGGAAGAAGGGGAAGAAAACACAATACCTGAACCTGATCCCCTGGTGGTTGTCGCTGCTTAGCGGGCGTGGGAAGAAAAACTCCAAGGATACTGGAGGGAAATGAACCGCGTGCTACATTGGCTGCCACCTCCATCACCTCAAACACCTCCACCTCAAGCTGCATTACCTGAAGATAGCTCCGAGTATGGGTAGTCTCCATCCTCAGGTGAAGATGTCACACCGAGGAGTGATGAAGGTGGTTACTGACATGTTTCATCCCCTTCCCCCTCAGATAGTGATCCCGACTACTAGAAATCCTACTAGTGTCAATAATGTCATCCATTTTTGGCTGCTAACTTGTAAATACGATCCAAATATCTTTACAACAGCAGTTCTGATATGCTTATGACCATATTTTGATGACTGTTTTTAGAATCTATTATATATGTTTACATGTACAAAGTTTATTCCAAATCCAAACATTGTTATTAAGTTTAGCAAATGACAATAGTCAGCACAACCAACTTATTCACAAATGATAACAGTAAGTACAACACAAGTAATTCTCAAACAATGCAACCTACTGAGCCCAGATAAACTCATTCCACATTTCGTCAGCTAAAGTATCCCTCATTTGAATCCATGCATTGCTCGATCCCGTTAGGGTTATATATTCTTCTGCTTTCATATTGTCATCATCAGGAATTTCACTTTCCCATTACCGATCAGTAATGGATCGGTATATTGTTGTCTCATAATGTAGTTGTGCCACAGTGTGCATACTATCACTATCTTGTTCTGCATCTCTAAAGGATAGAAGGTAGGACTGCGCAAGACCGCAAATCTTTTTTTTATTATCCTGAATGTGCTCTCAACATCATTCTGAGCAGAAGAGTGTCTTATATTGAATAACTCCTTGGGATTTTGTGGATGCCTGTTACCGGGACCTCATTTCTTTAAATGATATCTGGTGGACCTATAAGAAGTAATTAATCCCTCACAATTGATGTAGCCACCGTCGCATAAGTAATAGTTACCTACAGTATGGATCCATTATATTAACATGCCAGCATTATGTTAACTGCATATCACCATCATAACAATAGTTACCTTGTGGCACCCTGAACAGGAATTCTAGCCAAGACCTCATACAAGACCCTACTATCTGCGGTAGTCCCCTCTCAACTGCTTGCTACGTACGCAAACTTTTCAATTGTATCAACCATATCAAGAACGCTAAAAGTTGTGTGAGGCTTTCTCGTTCTGTACCTTGCAGAGTCTTCTATAGGTGCATGGCAGGGGATGTACGTACCATCCAAAGCATCCAAACAGTCTTATGATAATTAGAGTAACATCAGTCCTAATACTAACCAACAACGTTAAGCCTAGGGGATGAATTGATGAGGATGATGATACATTGAAATATTTGAACCTTCCATCCCAACATCCTTCGCTCACAGGTTTGGGTGTGAAAAGGAAATGACTTGACAGCCGAAGAACAGTTTCTAACACCCTATGGAAAATTTTACTAACTATTCTAAAACTTCTTTCGAGGTCTGTTCTAAAGATCCTAACTTTCTGATGATGCCCCAGTAAACAAAGAAAGATTGTTGTCTGAGTAGTAACAAATGCGTACTTACTATCCTTTAATCCTCCCTCATCTACCAACAGATTTACAAGTTTGTTGAATGTTTCCTTATTCATTCTTAAATTGTTAAAATAATCTAAGGCGAACCCACTAGTCATTCTAGACACAAACTCAGACTGTCGTCGCTTCTTTTCATTAAGACTATATGCGAGATGTGTTGCACGCTCTAGGCTTCTCAACTTAGCAGCTCCATCACGCTTGTACTTGTCGTACACTTCACTAAGAGTCCATAAAGCTAACAATTTACTACCATTATTCCCAACTACATCCATCTAGACATACACACAGGTGTATAAAGTTTAGCACATATACAATTCAACGTAGAGAATACATAACTGTCTATATCCACATGAATTTCAGAAATTAACACTCGTAATCTGTTCCATTATAATGCATTACCTCGTATGTAGTCGAGGATATTGGATTTGGCATTGCGATTTCTTGAAAAATTTCTCTACGGTTCCTGAGTTTTCAAAAGTTTCGCCCCAAAGATTTGGTCGGTATGGAGAATTAACTATCGATGGCAATTTGATGTAATTTGTAAGAATATTAGAGGGTGAATGTGAAGGTCCAAAATGAGATTGGTTCAATACCACGATATTTTTTGGGTCTGGAGCCTAAGTTAAACCCAAAAATGCGCGCAATCCGGTTTTCAATCCCATAACCCAGTTTGACCACTGTGTTTTTCTTCGTGTGTAGTAAATATGGTATTACTGACTAATCCCACGTGAAACCCACGTAATGATGTTTTTCCCCAAGTAAACGGACCCTTGGATTCTCCGCTGGCCCTACCTCTTTCCCATTGACAATGGTTCGTCTAGCTCAAGGAGAGACTCAGAAACAAGTAGCATAATTTGAGAAACTTGTTCAGACCCCCATCACATGAGAATGGCGATGCTAGCTCACCGCGTGCATCAGTAAGTCGTGGCTCCAATAATTCGAACCTCGTCTCCTATATAGGCAGAAGGCACGCATGAGTATGGTATATCTAGCTCACAGTGTCTTCAGGTGAGCCAAAAAATGGCATGGGAAGGACCCAGCGAGGGCCTTTGTGAGAATGATAGATCTAGCTCACATCAGATGACCAACAAAGACTCTGCTTTGCTTCAGTCATTCCAGCTACATGAAATGCACTATCTGGCACGCGAAGAGGTGCTTCAGGACCTATTAGTTGTCAATTATTCCTCAGGCTTGTGCTTCTTGTCTTTTTATCTGTTTAGATGGTTCATACTCATAAGCCATTTCCTATATATTAAAAAAATAATACTAAATTTATATAATTTTTTCGCACATAATTACGTTTGATCAATAGTATGTTGATGCATGGTAAGATGTGAGACTCAATCACACACAAAATAAATGTGTTAAACCGGGCCTAATTATAATAGCAAGTGTCAACATACTTTGATACCACTTTTTTATACCAATTATTTACTTTGATACCACTTAAACTATAAGTTTGAGTTTAATTTTTTTTAAAAACAACTTAAAAAGAAAAAAAGAAAATATAATACAAAAGAACTTACATTATTGACCGAGCGACCTTCTTCTTCAGAGTAGAAATTACAAGCGGAGATTTTTTTTCGAGAGAGAGGTGGTGAGTTGTGTGAATACAAACAACAGCCTATTTATAGGCGTCGGACTCCAAACACTTCAGATTATAATTTATTTTGAATTTTTAATTCGTAGTAGAAATTACCACTATGTCCTTGACATATGTCATTGCTTACATCACTTTGCTTTGAGGTAAGCGCTTATATTATCAAGCATTCTTTGTGGACTTTTAAATCCACGACTCTTCAGGGAAACATCATCTTGTTTTCTTCTTCCCTTTATCCCTTTTTATGAGGTATTTTAATGCCTCATCTTCTTGCATTGTGACGTCATGGATGACGCCATTTTCTTCAAAATTTAGCAAATCCTCATAAGGCTCTTGCGAGATTCCGGCCAAATAACGAGTTGGCGAGTATTCATGCTCAAAGGAGTTTCCAGCTAATATTTCCATTGGGGTTTTTTTGTGAGGAAGACCCAATATTAATACCCTTTTCCTTCCCCCACTAGATCG
>JAOYMZ010091182.1:0-10782 GCA_025802335.1 Pinguicula primuliflora
ATAATAAGTTTAGCTTTTAAATTCATATTATAAAATATTTTATTAGATTTTCTAAATTCCTTGTAATATTATTTTGACTTCCCTTTATTTTTGGAAATAATAAAAATATATATTTACATATTTTGTTCATTTTTAATTATATTTAAAATAATATTTTTTTAAAAAAATGAGAAAAAACAATATTAAAGAAATTAGGGGTAAAATAGTCTTTTCCAAGCACAAATTTCAATCCTACTCTCATTTCCCGCAAGTGCATTACACGCGGGATAAATTAAAATTTTTCGAAACCACAGGGGGATAAATTAAAATTTTAAAACCACGAGGGGTAAATTGAATTTAGGCCAAACCACATGGGGTTAATTGAAATTTACTCTATGTTTAAGTGATCTGGATTCTCTAACATCTATCTGATTGGTGGTCATGCTACTGGGTGGTTCACTGTTGGTGAGCTAAAATGGAGAAATCGAATTATCTCTGGCCATTAAAGCCAAAGCTCATTCAAGTAGAGCGTTCATTGAGCACAACTGGAAACCAAAAGTTGAAAAAATACGATGATGCTAAGTGTAGGTCCACAAGATCTGGATTGGCAAATCTGGAAGCGCGGAATCACAAAAACCAAGAGTTTCAGGGGAATGAGAAGGAACTCAAGTGAAGAAGTACAACTGAGATGATCAAAAATCAAGTTGTTTCGACTGCGTGCCTGATTCCAAAGTGAATTATCTTGTAGTCTTAACACACTATGGGGGCGTGATTTGCTAGTCATTAGCAAATCTCCCCCCGGCCAAGATACTAGCATAGCATCCTTTCATGATCTATATTTGGATGGAACCATAGTTTACAACTGATGGAATTCTGCTTGCTAATACATCTTCTTTCTTTCCCCCCTTCTCCTGCTTATTGTGAGGTACTGGTGGTGGAAGGCTGGCGTATCTCAAGCTGGCTGCATGCTACGAACCGATGGAATAATGCAACAAAGATAAAATGCGCTATGGATTTGGGCTAGTGCAAGAAAGACAACATGAAGATGGGCTGTAAAGAGCCCAACGGTTTCTGTATGTACCCCCGCGTGTAAAATTCTAATTTACCCCCTGTGGTTTTGAAAAATTTTAATTTACCCCCACGTGTAATGTACTTGTGGGAAAAGAGAGTAGGAATGAAATTTGTGCTTGGAAAAGACTATTTTACCCCTAATTTCTTTAATGTTTGTTTTTTTTGTTTTTTTAAACAAAAATATTCTTGTAAATATAATTACAAATGAACAAAATATGTAAATAGATATTTTTGTTAATTCCAAAAATAAAGGGAAGTCAAAATAATATTACAAGGAATTTAGAAAATCTACTAAAATATTTTATAATATGAATTTAAAAGCTAAACTTATTATAAAAATAATTAAAATAATAAAAAACATATAAAATAAAAAAAACGTTAAAAAATTATAAAACTGCAAATAAAAAAAATAGGCATGTATATAAAACAATATTAAAATAAAATAAAAAAATTAACAAATTTACTGAAATTCTAAAAAAGATTAAGCAAATAAAAAATTATTTTCAATAATAAGGTACATAATATATTATAAATGTGTTATATTTTTTATTTTTAAAATTTATATATATTTTCTATATAATTATATGAAATATTTATAGCAAAATTGTATATAATATTTTTATTTATTTTGTCTGACCTTTTAAATTACTGATTTTTTTATTATTCATTATTATTTAGTTTTAACTTTTTTATTAAAAATTACAGATTGTTTTAAGAAAAGTATATTTGATTTTTTTTATTTATTTATCTTGTTTTTATAGATTTTTAGTAAATTTCAAATGTAATTTTTTTTAATTTTCAAATGAGGGTATTTTAGTCATTTTTGTAATAATTATGAATAAAATACAGTAAGTGGACAAGTTGATATATATGTCAAATCACATGGAAGTAAATTGCATTTTTGAAACCACGAGGAGGTAAATTGAATTTAGACCAAACCACATAGAGATAAATTAAAATTTACTCCAAAAAAGGAGGTATAGATAACATTATCCAAGAATTTATATGTGTCCATGTACAAGGTGTGTGGTTCATAGTGGTGCGCTATGTATTCACCCTTTTTTTCTTTGGATTTTCCCACCTAATAATTTGGAGTTACCACTTTTGAGCACTGCTCTCACAGGACACACACACGAATCCTTCTATACACCACCGCTTGGTACATATACCGCATGTAAACCGGACCCATCAATATTTGGGTGTGTATTTTTGTGTGGATCCACTCTCTCTTCTGTCATCTGTGAGAGAGTGGTGCACAAGCGATGTCCCAATGGATGAATTGCACGCACGCACCATCCATCGCCAAGAGGTGTGAAAGGCGTGATATATAGCGGTGCCATGTATCACAACTCGATTTTTTCTTCAGTTTCTCAAACACCTGAGCGAGGGATGAATAAGGAGGTGAAATATGTTGTTTCCGCGAGGGCGTCAACGAGAAAATCCTGTCAGTTAGCAAAGAGTAATATTTCGTTATTGACGAAGAATTTGTATGATTTCGAACAAGGTGTGGTGAAAATCAGGAAGGGTAAGAAGAGGAGGAGGAAACTACAAGTAGAAGAAGTTGATAATGTCGTTGCGGGCAAAAGAAAAAAGGGGAAAATCCTCTGACCTAGAGGGGAAAAGGATGGGGATGCTGATGCGAATTCCAGGAGGAGGAGGAAGTGGGATAAGAAGGGTGGTGATGCCATCAAGCCCAACGAAAGGAAGAGTCTGGTAGGAGATGTGGGATCTTTTTTCTCTTCTTTCATTTGCTTTCACAATCCTGACTACATTTGTAGCACACGCTGTATTGACTATTTCTGGATCTCACAGAGAAAGCGCACTCAGTCTCTCCACTGCCACCAGTGCAAAAGGAATGATAGAGGCAGAGTTGTGAATTGCACCGAGTGCCGGAGCAAGCGTTATTGTGTCCCTTGCATGACTAGATGGTATAAAACTCTGTATATGCTTGAGCTATAATTTAATCTTTTTCACTTTGTTCAGTTCCTTTATTGAATAGGGTGATAAAGATAAAGTTCACCTCTAGAACATGTGATGTTCATTGAGGTGGGGTTTTAGTCGGTGAGCATCATAATTTGTTAATAAAAAACAAAATTACCATTAGACTGGAAGTGCTTGTAACTAGATTCAAAGTTTACAACTATTTCTCGTTCTGACTTACTCTGGCGCAACATATACACCATATCATGCATTTGATGTTGATTCTACACCTTTATCTAGTTGAAAGAATCAGTACTTGTGAGTATGCACGATGTGAGCATCGCGTAGATACATATAGTATTTATCTTTTAATTTTCATAAGCCCGGTGCCACTCATTATGGACTTCGCATTGTTCGAAAGCAGTCTGCTCTCAGGTATCCTCAGATGTTGGAAGAAGCTTTTGCCGAGGCATGTCCAGCTTGTCGTAACATTTGCAACTGCAAGAGCTGTTTGAGGATGGATGCACGAATTAAGGTTGTTCTCAATTGATTTAACTCTCCACTTTAGATATGCTGCTATTTCCATCTCTCTTGCACTCTATTTTCTACTTTTCCTTGTCATCAATGAGATCAGATTTAGATTGTGAAGAGTGTTGGATGATCCTTGTCATCAATGAGATCAGATTTAGATTTAGATTGTGAAGAGTGTTTTAAATTAACAGTATCATTTGCTTAGCTCAGCTTAATTTTTGGTGCATTATCAACTTGGTGGAGTTTATTTGTAGTATCCAGTCAAGATACAGCCTTCTATCTTTGGACATGGTGTTTGGACCTTCAATTTGGCTTAGAGACGATGCTATTTTCCATTTTGAAACTTATTTTCAATAGAGGTTTGACAGACTTTCTAATTTCTATTGGCTGTTTCCATAAAATTTTCCTTGACTTCCCAACTGACTTTGGGATCAGCATTCAAGATATTGGCTGAAGCATTTCCATTTCAGATTAAGCGATCTCTGTTCACTCTAGTCTCAGATATAGGGGCGTGTTAAAACTCAATTGGTATTAATTCATACCGTGCTAAATTTGCTAAATTAAATCATATATCTAAAACTGATAAGTAACTGTTTGTATGATATAATTCGTTGTCCTTTTGTTTGGTAAGGATATAACTTTTTCTTTGGTAAATTGTAAGGATATAATTGATCGCCTGCCTTTGCTGTATGTATATGTACCTGACCTTTAAAGGTAGGAGGTCTTTCAAATTAGAAGAATGGCATGGAGATAAAAACAAGTATTAGCGCAGCTAATTCTTCTTCTACTTCTTCTTCATATTATTATTATATTTTGTGCTTACTCATTATATGCCAATTCATTTCCCTGCAGATCTCGAATCAGAAATTGGAGTTGGGGTTTGAAGAGAAAGCAAGATACTCAAAGTACATGCTGAAAATCCTTCTCCCCTTCTTAATAAAATTCGATGCACAGCAAAAGTTTGAGAAAGAGATGGAGGCCAAGATACAAGGTAAATTTTAGAGATTGCATGGCCATTTCGTCTCCCTACGGTTAGAAAAGACCCCTACGTGAGGTGAAACTATAGTGGTTCATATGGTATATAGATTCATATCCATCATATCCTATTGCATTACTGATTGCAAGTTTTATCTATGGACTAGACGCATGTGTGCCAATTATTAATTGGTTCAATAAATGCCTACGTATTTGAAAAAAAATTCGTCACCTATCACAGGGTAAGACACAAAGGATGAATCTGAGACAGATATAGGGAGGGTAAAAAACCAACTTAGTGGCGTAACGTAGGGAAAATTGATAGTGAAGTATTTAGAAAATAAAATACTTGCTTTGTTTTACTAGAACATGGACGACAATATGACTATTTCAAAGTTGGGCATAAATACTTACAATTACTTGACAGTGGGGAATAAGGTTGTTAAAGAAAATTTCGGTTGCCAGAAAAATGGTATAATAGACTTGTGATATGTTAAGCATCGTTTTATTGGAGTTTGAATGTTGTATAGTCAACTGATGAGTAAAAGTGAGACCTTTACCGAGTCGTTTAATCTATTATTTTGTTAACAATTTGCTTGAGCAGGACTATCTATTTCGGAAATCATGCCATTGCGATCAAAGTGTCTTAAAAATGAAAGGATATACTGGTAAATTTCTCAATATTCCTTTCTGCATAAAAAGTTCATTCAGTCTCCAAAAACATAGTGTCTTAAGGATTTATGCAGTGACAATTGTACAACATCTATTGTTGATTTTCACCGGAGCTGTCCAATATGTTCCTTTGACCTGTGCCTCACTTGCTGCCAAGAGCTTCGTGCTGGACATTTACAGGGAGGGGGTAAGGAAGTGGTTTTACAATATATAGATCGGGGACCAAAGTATTTGCATGGTCGTGGATTTACTGAAATAAAATATAAACATCGACATAAAGTTGCTGAAGCTATTCACAAAGACACTCGAGAGACAGAATCTGGATGGTCATATACTGAAGGTGGTGTCATTCACTGTCCTGCTGAATCTTTCGGAGGTTGTGGTGAAGGGGTTCTAGAATTACAGTGCATTTTTCACGGTGATTGGGTCTCTAAGTTATTACAGAGAGCCGAAGATTTGGACAAATCAATTGATCTTCAGATTTTAGCCTACAATTTTGATCCAGCAGGCTTATGTTCAATGTCTTCCCATGAGAAAGAAGTTAATGACGGGAAATCTTGTAGAGCAGCATCTCGTAAAGACTCACATGACAATATTTTGTATTGCCCATCATCCAAAGATATTATGCATGATGATTTCAAACATTTTCAATTGCATTGGGCCAAGGGTGAGCCTGTGATTGTCAACGGCGTGCTTGATACTGCATTGGGTTTGAGTTGGGAGCCTATGGTTATGTGGCGTGCTTTTCGTCAGATAAAAACAAACGAACATAAAATGCTACTTGATGTTGCTGCCCTGAATTGCTTGGACTGGTGTGAGGTCAGTTTGATTATCTTCGTGTTTCTTCATGTTGAAGGAAAATGATATCTTGTACAGTAAGTTATATGATGTAGAACCAAACTACGTGAAATATGATGCACGTGTTTGAATTCATTCTGGAAGGAATTTGGCCAATTGATATAGCCAGCTTGGATCTTTTCTTGCTGAGTGCTCCATGAAATTCCTATTCAAATTTCATGCCTGTGGTATCTGGAATTGGATGGCTGGGCATCCTACTGGTCCGTAGTAATTTAGGGATAAAAACTTCAATCTTTTAAATTATAATACTTATAGATTCATTTGTGAATGCAATGGACTTTATCGTGGTCCATTATGTTCAATATAGTTATATTCATCCTTCAGAGCTTGTATTGTTCTTAATCGCTTATGAAAGTAATATTCTTTAATCTGAAGTTATTTTCTGCATAGTTGGCCAACGTAATTTTTGATTGTGCATGCTTTTTGTGACACAAGTTAAACGTCAGTGATCGTAAAATCTCTTTGTTCATTTGCAAGCAGGTAGATATAAATATCCACAAGTTTTTTACAGGATATGCCAAGGGTCGTCTTGATTCTGAAGGTTGGCCTGAGGTTCTGAAGTTAAAAGATTGGCCTCCATCTAATTTGTTTGAGGAGCAGTTACCCCGTCACAATGCTGACTTTATCAGTTGCCTGCCTTTTAAAGAGTATACGCATCCTTGTGATGGGTATCTAAACCTTGCAGTTAAAATTCCCCAACAATACCTGAAGACAGATTTGGGTCCAAAGACGTATATCGCTTACGGATATGCTCAGGAACTTGGAAGGGGTGATTCTGTAACTAAACTACATTGTGATATGTCTGATGCAGTATGTCAACCTTATTTGGATTTAATAAATTCTCTGCCCCATTTAATATGTTATTATGGTTGAGCTGCATGAACTTGTACTTTGTAAATGTAGTTTCATATTGTTACCTGTTCCACATCTCACTGATTTACATAATCTGCTTATAGGTGAATGTGTTGACACATGCGCAATCGGTTATGCTGAAACCTGAAAAACTTTCAGAAATAGAAAAGCTACAGGAGAAGCATGCTGCACAAGATGCAAATGAGCTGTATGGCAATAACAAGATCCCAAATGGAAGAGATGAAATGGCAAGAAGTGATGACCATACAGCATTGATTGACAATAAACTGAAAGGAAGTTTCGAAACTGATAAGAACGACGGAATGCAAGAGCATGGGGAAAATGAGAGTAATGATGCTGCAACACAGTTAGCAACGTTTGGAGACTCTGAAGGTGGAGCACTTTGGGATATCTTTAGGAGGCAAGATGTACCAAAGCTAGAACAGTATGTGAGGAAGCACTTCAAAGAATTCAGGCATATTTATGGTAATCCACTACCAGAGGTAATGTTTAATTTGGTGAAATAAATCTATTGGGGGTTGAGGGAAAAGCCTTGTGGTGACTTTGAGAATCCTTCACCAATCACAAGGCATCTCCAGTGAGTGTTGTGCTTAAGTTGTTTCTGAAGTTTTGTAGGGAAATAAGCATGTCACTAGAGATAACATGAAATCAATGCGATAGAGAATAGGTGAAGGGTAAGAGAGTAGATGCAGTTAGGGAGAGAGAAGGAAGGGAGATAATGATAAAGGGGAGAACTGGGAAGAGCGATTAGTGCAGTAGAAAGAGAAGATGACAGGGTGGAGAGGGAAGAGGGAAGATCCAATGTACATTACAAACAGCCACTAACGATGATAATATCCTTATGTTAAATATTATGATATAGCATTTAAAGTTCTTTAATTCTCAATTGTGTTTTATACGTGCGTATAATAATCTGGTGCATCAACTGTTTACTACAGATTGTCCATCCGATTCATGATCAAAGCATTTAGGCTCAGTTTGGTAACCAGGTTTGGTAGGGTTAATTTGAGGATTTCGGGGTTGTCCTTGTCAGCACACCGTTTGGTATCCGTATTTTTTAAAATGATCTGCTCGGAGTTTACTCTCCGGGCAGGGTCTCGAGTTTTTTTATCCTTCCTGCAAGAAGGGTTTGTAGTATCTTTGAGTTACCCAAAATGTCAATTTACCCTTTTACCCCCCTAAATCAAAATTAAACTAACATGATCAGAATTTCTCCTTCGATTTTCGTCTCTTCGGAGGAACGGTTCTTGTTCCCCAACTTTCATCTGTTCGGACGACGACGGCAATCGGCGACGACTGGCCGGAAAATCGACGGCGGAGGCTATCACCGGTCATTTCCTCTCTGGTAAGTTGGGTCTCTGTTCCCAAATATGCAGAACGTAGATGATCTTTTCAAAGTTTGTTTGCACGGATGTTTACAATTCGTCGTCCTTCGCTCATTTTGTTTGCCTATTTGTTTGATAATGGGTTTACTGATTAAGATTTAGGTGTTCTTAATTCAGTTTTCTTTAATAAGGAAGAACAAAGCTCAGATTCGGGATACCGCAGGACAAGAAAGGTAATCGAATCTGCCTTGTCCATCAATATTTGTTTTAGGATTTTCTTGCACATGAGCTGTTTGATAAAATGTCTGGATTTTTCTTGTTATGTTCTGTGCATGCACGATTTTGTATCTTGAGTTTGATACCCTTTGAAACTGTCTCGTTAAAGATGACAGATTGGAGTAAATTCCAATCATAGTTGAATGCCTAAAAAATAAGAACACCTTCTGTTTTATGTGAAGTAATAGAAGACTTGACTGTTGATAAGAAAATAATTGTAATTGAAAGAACTTGCCATTGAAAAAGCCTTTTCGGGATCATCCTTTTTATGTGTCTCTCTCTTACTTAGATCAATAGATGCATCTATATCTTCCACCACAAGAATTGATCTTTTGCTGTAGAAATGAGCAATCTTCTCAAATCAGAATTGCTCTTAGTGTCAGATAGCTCCAGATCATACACATCAAAATGCAGATGGTTGGCAATAGCTGCAATCAGGCTCGATTTCCCAGTCCCCCGACGGCCGAATGGTAAGTACCCTCTTTTCCAGGCCTTCCCCACTTTCCTATACAACTCTTTCTTCTTCAAGAACCTGTTAGGATCATTGAATTTGATAGAATAAGCAGAAGATCAATGCTGAATGTTGTGGGCTGAGTGCGTGTGTGTGGCTATCAACATTTCTTGATCACATCATCCATTGCTAACGTCTTGAAATTTGAAGGATGATCAAGGCAAATACTCATCTATCACTCTGTTTCTATGCTTCTTGTGAAAGGTCAGCGTGAAGCATCTATCTCTTGATACCAGTGTGCTACTACTATACCCAGTTTTGTATGCAACTGTCCGGTACTTTTCTTCAGCGACCATTTTCCAGGTGCATTAACAAAGTGAATGAGTACATACAGTCTTGACATTGATGTGGGGAATGAGCACATACAGTCTGTTAACTCATCGCGAGGGTGGAATGATTTCCGTGATGAACTAGTGACTGGTTTGTGGGCGACATACATGCAGGCACAAAACGATGGTCCTGTTTGAGTTGGATAGTGACTGTGACTTTGGTGGTGAATTCTTTATTTTCGGACCGTGACTGTGACTTTGGTTGTGATTGTTACATTTTTTATTTGTGTTGTATTCATATTGGATAATATTGTATTGTATTTTCGTTGAAATATTTTTTTCGGACATGTTTATGTTACAAGCAGGTTTTTTTCCTGTTAGCATATTTTTTGTTAGCATATGTTATGTTTCTGATGTTCTGCATACTGTTCTGTTTGATAAAACAAGTTTTTGTAAAATGCTACAGTAAGGGGCAAAATGATAAATGATACATATTATGGCCGAAATCCTACTATAATCCTCGTGATATCGAACGAGCAGTTACAGTTGTCCTTCTTAAAACGCAGTTGTTACCGAACAAGATTACTGAAGGATTCCCTTGATTATCTTTGTTTGGATTTTGTCCTGACTACCAAATCCAAACAAATTGTATGCCAACGCTGAACGGATTAGTTATTCGAGCAATGTACAGTCTCAGACCAAAACCGGTGGGGGCGGACCCCCACTCCCTCAAGCTTTACAACAAAAAAAAAATTAACGTGTTTTATTCTTTAAATTTCCCAAGCTTGAATTTTTGTTTTTGCACTTTCGCCACCAAAATAAAAATATAGTATAAATGGGAAAATAGCTCGTATTTTATGCCCAGATATTATACAGACAGTCACAAATCACAGTATGAGACAAATGGAAGCTGTGGTTATGGTTATAGATACATATAAATTATTCCTTCCAACTACGTCTCTTTGGGTACAAGCGTGTTACGGCAAACATGATACACGATCAATCGTCCACCTAAATCCCCTTCATGTACCATGAACTCACTCACATATACTGAAATCCATCCTGATGATGTGAGAAAGAGTATGAAATAAGGTATCATAGCATTAATGTTGAAATCCATCCAGTGAAATGATTGATCATCCTGCATCGGAGTATTTACCAGTTAAAACTTCAAAATATATCAGTGGTCAACTTGATCAGCTGATAATAGAGGAAGAGGGCATCACTACATAGGGTGCAGTGCACTCCTGGCACTGCGTGATTGGTCGGTCAGCGAGCCCGCGCAAAAATGTTGAACACCGACCCACCTGTCACACCAATCCCGCAGTACCACTATGCAGTGAGTTACCTCATCACACACACACCAGATCTGATAATAGAGGCTAACAAGGCAAGGATCAACCTCTTGGAAATATATGGTCCGGAGTTGTTAGACGAGTGCAGGCTGTCATAATTTCGAATGCGGCCGCAAAGGACAACCACCCTCAAAAGCCTGGTCCAGCACATCCTCCATTCTCTTTGC
>JAOYMZ010091193.1:0-10782 GCA_025802335.1 Pinguicula primuliflora
TGGTGCGATCAATTTCGAGAACGGATGGCTAATTGAAAAAATTGTACACACAAGGGGAAAACTGACCACAGTAAAACTGTCCATAAGAACTGAACTCTAAGATTATAATTCACAACATAGCATCTAAAATTATAATACAGGATCGTATTTCATTAAGAAATACATAATAAATATTTGAGAGTAGAAAATTTTTTGGGACCCAATAAATTATAAATGGTAAATATTTTGGATTTATATGTTAAATAAATCAATTTTCTTCTCCTGAGAAGCACAATTTCATTGCGACAATTTTTTTCTAATTAAGAACGATTTAGGACCAAATTAATAAGATATATCAAGAATGATCAATCCTAATCATTGATATTTTAATTTTTGGATCAAAATTTACCATACCGTAACACTGTTTAAAAAATTAATTATTCTCAACCTATCTCATTAATCCAACAAAAAAAACAAGACATTTGTAACTCACGAGCTAGTTTGCGACCTCGTATATATTTTCTGCGTATTTATTTAATTAATTGTTTTTTTAATACCGCGACTGCTAGGGTTTCTGACTTCTGTTCTGTACTGCCCGTCCCTCGTACCTGCAATTGTGTTCTGGTTTCTTTCTCGGATTTTACCTCGTGTGCAGTTAGTCTTGTCCGACAGTCGTTGGATTCTTGATTTCTTATTTTTTGGATTCTGTTGATCTTTTGGGTGATTGGGTAAAGATGCCACCGAGATCGGCGAAGAGAACGCCGCCCGGTCCGGGTAGCAAGAGAGCTGTACGCGGACGGGGGATTGTTGGGAAGAGTTTAGCCCTTTCACATCCCGATGAATCACATATGAAAGCGCATGAGGATGAAGAGGTAACGGAGGAAGTAAGGGTGGAAGAGGAGAAGGTTCAAGTTGTTGAAGAGGAGGGGGAAATAGAGGAAAATATGAAGGCAGTGGATAAATTGGAGGAGAATGGAGACGATTCAGCTAAAAGTAAGTAGAAGTTCTTTCTTTATTTACCAAAATTTATTTGTCAACCATTTTCCTTTGGAACAATTTTCAGTGTGGTCCTTTCTTTGATGATTAGAATTAGTGATCAGACACTCAGAAAGTCTACATCGGATACAGTAATAAGATGGAGTCATATTCTTGGTTGGTTCTTTTTTGTGGATGCGAATTGCTAATGACTGCCACATTATGCTCAAAGGAAATGACTACCAAGCAGCTTTATTGTCCGAGAAGATTTTTCAATTCTTTCGGTTGAGTAGGCAGAGATAAATGGTCAAACTTTGGTTCAAGTTTCTGAAATCTTGCTATTCTGTTTCAAACTTGCTCATCGTACTTTACCATATTTGAATGGATTGGAAAACCTAGGGTTTTGAATAATGCTTTTAAGAATCTAGAGTATATTTGGGGCACCTATTAGAGCCCCGTAAGGTAGTGGTAGTGTTCTAACTCTGTTCCATAAATCCGGGGAGGCATTTTTGGCTGAAGATTGTTTGGAACAGTGTCATGGAACCGTACTCTGCTTGGTTTGTAATAATACTTCCAAAATATTGTTCTCATGTGTTTGGGTTGTATCCGTTCACTTTCGCTCGGATGTCTGTATCTTATTGGTTTTTACATGTAGAGGATGATGATGCAAAAGAATCTATTGACGAGTACGAGAAATATGAGAAGTTAGACTTAGAGGACAATGATCCAGATTATGAACCTGAAGAGTATGCTGGGGTAGATTACGATGAGAAGGAAATTGAGCAAGATCTTCAAGAAGGGGGATATGAGATAGAGGAAGATCCTGAACAAGATTTTATCGGTGAAGATGAGAGAGATGGGGTTGATGAGGAAATTGAAGGTGTTCACAACGAACTTGAACATGAAGAAGATGATGAGCAAGTTGATGAGGAGCATGCAGAGATGGTTGATGCTGTTGAGGATGAGGAACAGAAAGAAGTATTCAAAGAAAGGCGAAAGCGAAAAGAGTTTGAAATTTTTGTTGGAGGATTGGACAAGGATGCAACTGAGAGTGAGATGCGGAAAGTTTTCAGCGAAGTTGGTGAAGTAACAGAAGTTAGACTTATGATGAATCCACAAACAAAAAAGAATAAGGGCTTTGCATTCTTACGTTTTGCAACCGTGGAACAAGCAAAACGAGCTTGTAGTCAGCTGAAAAACCCTGTGGTATGTTCTTAAATCCATCATTGTTTCAGCCGTTTATTTTCCTCTTTGTTTTATATGCATAATCCTGACAACCTTAATTCCAGATTCATGGCAAGCAGTGTGGTGTTACCCCAAGCCAGGACAGCGATACACTATTTTTGGGTAACATATGCAGAACATGGACCAAAGAAGGTGTAAGTAATATCTCCTTTTCGCTTTACATATTAATGCTACTTAATTGATTTTAAACTTCTCCTTTTTAATGTACTTCCCCAGTTGAAAGAAAAATTAAATCACTATGGTGTTGACAATATTGAGGATTTGACATTAGTTGAAGACAGCAACAATGTGGGTGCTAACCGGGGTTTTGCTTTCCTGGAGTTCTCCTCCCGTGCTGAAGCCATGGATGCTTTTAAGCGTCTGCAGAAAAGAGATGTAATGCTCGGAGTGGATAGACCTGCCAAGGTTTCATTTGCTGATTCTTTCATTGACCCGGGTGATAAAATTATGGCCCAGGTAGATGCACGATTTACGTTGATTTAAATGACTCATATTCACAAATATGGAAAACTCATATCCCGTAACGAGATGTTTGCTAGGTGTGGTGATACTCCACTATGTTTTTGTCATATATCTGATTGCTTAGATGACTATTATGTTCATGGAATATGATATGTATTGAATATGTGCCTGCTTACTCATCTTCATGTCAGAGTACGTTTTCCTAATTTGAGAATTAAACATTATATGGTGTCTCCCTCTAAAGGAAATCGGAATACACTATTTGCCAGAAGCAATTACCTGTAGTAATATCCTATATTTGCATATTGTTTTGAAAAACTATGAGCAAATGTTAAAAATTTATGTGCATTAATATTTTCTTCAACCAGACTTCACTTGTCGACAATTGACTGTATCTATCATATCTTGTATTAATTATTTGTTGACTTGATTAACCTTATTCCAGGTTAAGACTGTTTTCGTGGATGGTCTTTCTGCTTCTTGGGATGAGGAACGTGTCAAGGAACTTCTAAAAATGTATGGGCAGATTGAGAAGGTTGAGCTTGCCCGTAATATGCCTTCTGCAAGGAGGAAGGATTTCGGATTTGTTACATTTGATACACATGATGCGGCAGTAACTTGTGCCAAATGTATCAATAATGAAGAGTTGGGCGAAGGAGATAACAAGGTTTTTAACGAAAAATGTATTTCTATTTACTTTCCCATGTCTGGTGAACTCTGCTAAGTAGATATTCTTTGCAGGTTAAAGTCAGGGCTAGATTGTCTAGACCACTTCAACGGGGTAAAGGAAAATATGTTGCTCGAGGAGATTTTCGTCCTGCACGTGGACCTATTCGTGGAGCTAGAAACTGGGCTCGTCCTGTTCCACGTGGTAGTGGTCTGCGGAGCTCTAGAGGAATTGGACCACGTGAGCACCTTCCACTTGATCGTGGATTCAGTAGGCCTGTTAATATCCGTGAGAGAAGACCAGTGATGGCTGTACCTCCACGGAATAGACTAGGCGCTCCCTTACCAAGGTCATACGCGCGGAGGCTGCCTGGTATACTTGTACACTAAAACACAGTCAAATTTGCAGTTTTCATGAATTTCTGCTAATTTTCTGTCAACAGTTTCAGCATACCCCAAGGGAAATACAAGGAGGGATTATGGTCACCGTCATGAACTTCATTCTAGAAGCAGAGCTACTGTAGACTATAGTTTTAGAGGAACTTCAGATAGGCGTCCGCCTCCTTACAGAGATGATTTTGCTCCTCGCCCGTCTGGTTACCCTGATTTGCCTAGAGGGGGTTCGTCAAGATCTGCAGCTAGAAGATCTTATGCTGATGATAGTTACGGCCAAAGATATGAAAGGCCACCTCCACCCTATAGAGAGGGACGCCCACGTGAATATGATTCCATGTCTGGGTCCAAGCGTTCGTACACTGCTATGGTACACAGTACATTTGCATTTTATTCAATTAATTATTTTTCCTGAGTGTTAAATCTGTTATATCATCATTAACTTTTGATCATGCATTAAAGGATGATGCTCCACGCTATATGGAGCCAGGAATGCGTCACTCTCGAGCTCGTTTGGATTATGATCTCGGAGAAAGTGGTCCTCATTATGGTGATGCTTACGGCGATAGGTATGTTCTTGCATATTCTTGTGTGAACGTGCTTTTCTTTTAAAGCTTTGTTTAAGAGGCTGTGCACATGACTTCTCTGTCATCTGTTACTTCTAACTTCTAAGGTATGGGAGGTCGAACCTTGGATATGGTGGAAGTCGTAGCTCTATGTCCCGTCAAGATTCCCATGGGCTATACAATAGTCGGCAGGAAATGGGTTTCGGTGGAGGTGAGCTCTTGGATTCAATATGAAAAATCTTTTTTTTTTGTACATGCCTATAGCACATGATCCTTTCCCATTTCAGACCCTTATAGTGGCAGCGATACTGGCGGGATGTACTCTTCAAGCTTTGGTGGTGATTATATGTCCCGTGGGAGTGACGTGTGTTTGAAATCTCTTCTGAGTTTTGTTAGAAACGTGTTTATAGTGTTCTTAATAGTCTCTATTTCATAAAATTGTAGGTTGGCGGTAGCTCCTACTCTTCACTCTACCCTGGACGTGGTTTAGGCGGTAGTAATTACATGGGGAGCAGCTCTGGGTCGTACTATTGAGGTTGGCAATGTTTCTAAGACCTATCACACCCGAGCACAATTTTTCGTAATTACTATATTAATATTCAATTCATCATTATTGTCTTAATGCATAGCTAGTTAGCATAAGTAGGCCAAAGGGTATGATATGTTGGTCTTGTGGACTGCTTTGGTTGAAACAATTCCATGTGAAACCGTAGAATGTGACACAGTCTTGCCAAGCACTGTGGGTGATGGACTTGGAGCGTGACTATCCTGACTTGTTTATGGCAGAGAATTGAACTGAGAGGAGCCTGCTGTAGGATGTGCTCTTGGAACTTTGGATTTTGGTGATGCTCATGGGTCCAGGTGTAGCGTTGTTTGGACATAAAAGCCTTTGCAGATTGGGAGTCTTTGGGTGCAGTTTTAGGTGCTGTACTGCATGACACTATTTATATTATATCTGGTTTAGTTTTCGTAGCATCCTTATTGTATGATGTAAGGGCACTGAGTTTTTTCGCATTAAAAGGAGACATCTGAAGCTTGTGATATTCATAATGATATACCATCGTGAGCCAAGTAAATGCTCTCTATCTTCTGAAGGAATTATATATTGTTGGAAAAAGGATGAGCAGTTTATGGGATAGCTCTGAGGAAACATCTGTTCTGTTATTATTGCAAGTTTAGGATGAAGTGGGATCTAGTCTATTTATACTGCCCCAAGTGATTTTCTTCTTTTGAGTTTTTCTTACTTAAAGAGGGTGAACTGATACTTTGGATCCTGAGAGCTACGGATGTTTTCAGGTTTTCCGTTTCATGGTTAAGCATGGACAGAAGTCCAAACTTCAATAATTCAGAAAAGACATAAGATTTATTGGAACAGAATTCTTTAACTGTATTAAGAACGAGGCTTGAGAGATATCATGTTCAATGTTACGTAGAAGATTGCTAAAGTTCAACACTTTGGAGATTGGGCTTCCTATGCGCAAGAATCCTTGGAAGTCATTCCTCTGATTCTCTTTGGATTGGTTTTGTGTGAAAGGAAATCTTGGCTGTTTTGTGTGAATGGAAATCTTGGCTTTAATTTGATGCGGAATACTGCTAAAGTTCATTTGTAATAGGGTTCTGTTAAGAGCAACGACCTTAGCTTTCACATGGGCGCTTATTTGTTTGTACGAGGTCCATGTGTTCGCGCCACTGTTTTTTAAATGGCCTTCAGGAAATCTGGTCTTTCATGTCCCCCCCTGGATGGGTGAGGGACTGCTCTTTGAGAGATTCTTAATCCTTTTCCCTGTTGCTACTAAAACTAGCAAATGCCTGGAGCTGTCATCGAATACGCTTACTGCTAAAGCCATTTGGATATTAAGAGTGAACTCTAGAGATTTTCATATCATGACTAGCTTAGATCGGCCTGTAGTGCTGTTGCGTATAAGGCTTAATATTGTGGGGTGACCGTGAAAGCATGTTTTTTGTTCTCAATATTTTGTTATTCACTGAAGACATGGCATGTTTGTCCTGTAGTGTGTACTTGAATGTCTCTCCTGCTGCTCCCTTGATCCTTGCTGTGTCTCATACATTAAACTTGATTTTTGCTGTTCATTCTCCTCCTTTTATATCTGGAGAAACTCTTGACAGTGAAGGTGGTGTGTAAACCAATCTGCTCGAGCAGGTTTACACCTTTCACAGCTATAATCGTACTGTAGGTTTGTTCAATATTTTTGTTATAACGTAGGGAACCCTACCGAGGTAGGTAAACCCAATGCCCTACCGCAATATTCTACAAACCAGGTTTGGGAGGTAAGCCACACTTGGCAAGTCATATGTGACAGGCTCATGTCGCTTGAGGGGATTTGAACCCATGATCTTTGAGTGTAATTGTCACTCTCATAACCAATAGGTCAACCCCTTATTAGCAGGTTCGTTCAATATTAAGAATGATTCTTCCAAGTAGGTGGATTTGTTCTTGCACTGATCGATATTAGTGTCAAACGCGTATACTATAGCAGAACACAAGTAGTATATTCTGCATTCTCACATCCCCCAAAGGTCCGAGATGACCCTTGTGATAATAGTAGACAAGTTGATCGTGTTTTTCCTCTTGTTGTTGTTGCTGCTGTTGCTCTTGTTTTTCTGTGCTGTACAGGTTCATAGATGTTTAGGTTGCAGTTCAGAAGAGACTAACATCCGACTTGGGAGTTGTGCAACTTTCATGTGTGTATGTATAACGTGATCATGTAAGCTACATATATATGTAACAACATTGAAATGTGTTGGATAAATCTTACAAAAAAAGTGGCCAACTTTTGTGGCGTTTCTTGCAATGAGGCATGGTTGATGTTGTGATGATTGATGAAGAAAGCAATTTTTTACATAGAAAAGATCCAGGCAAGCGAAGCTTTGTTATTATGGCAAATTTGACTTTCTGTACTGTTTATTCTTTTTTTTTGTTATTTATCACTTATTACTCTTTCAAATATCTACGCACTAATTTTCAGAAGAGTGGTATTAATTCGCACCGGTCTTTCAAAAATTAGTGTCATTAAACACAATTAATCAGTGTTATTTGTGTACATCGGTCTCTTGTAGTCCGGTGGTATTGCACCGGTCTCTCGTAGCTAGGTGATATCGCACCGGTCTCTTGTAGCCCGGTGCTATATACATTATATAATAATATATATTATTATATATTAAAGTGTTTAACGTTTTTGTGGTATAGATTTATTTGTAAGCTACACATAACTTATCCCAACAATATAAATAACACAATTTTGTTTTTGAAAATTTTCTGAACCAATATATTTCATGAACTACTACGCCAATTAAAATAATTAAGGATGACTTCTAAACCCAAGTTCGAATCAAATGAGGGTACAATAATAGGTGTGCTAAGATGGGTAATGGGAGGTGTTGCGTGAGATGTGCCTGCGCCAGGAGTAGGATGATATGGCACCAGATAGAGGTAGATGAGTGTGCGGTTGCGTCCACTCGCAGTAAGGGTGAGAGGCAGGGTCTAACAGAACTTTCAGCCTGCGTCGGAGATCGTCTATCATCCTATCACGTGAATCTCGCAACTGGGTAAATGTATGACACATGTGTATCATTGACTCTACATGCTGTAGTGTAGCTGCAGTAAATATGATAATATTTATTAAATGTAACCCTAAAAATATATATAATCAAATAAATTTAAATGAGTATACCATCACGGTAAGAAAAGAGAAAAAGTGGGGACCAAACTGATAAAGACACGCCCCGCTCTTCCACACAACGGTACAGTTTGCACCGGCCTCTGGAAGACCGGTGCTAACTAACTATCGTAATTAAGACTTTTAATCATCATCGGTCTTCAAAAGACCGGTGCGAATTAGTATCGCTTTCTTGAGACCGGTGCATGACAACACTATTTGGAATAAGTGTGAGTAATAACAAAAAATAGAGTGGCGGAAAGTCAAACTTCTATTGGATTGGTTCAAATTGAGCAACAAATAACACATGAATTCTTGCATGAGTTGTGGACGATCTCCTTCTCCATCCATCATTTAATCTCTCTTGGCTCTCTTGACGCTTCCCTGAGCAAATGTCTCAACCATCCGCCTCTGCGGCTCCAGTATCATGTCCGTCCTCTTCAACTCCATCTCCATTTTCATCTCCTCGATCTGCTGCACGAGATACATCTTCGACTTCTCGATTCTCTCAAAACTTTCTCCAAAGGAATGGACGGTCGCTGCAACCTCACACAGACCCCGAATCTTTGTTCTCTCTCAGAGAAATTTAGCCGCCGCGGTCGCCCTCTTCCGATGGAAACTGTTTACAGCAGATGCATATGCAGTGAACCTTGGATTAGGATAGTTCGAGGTATATGGCATTTGCGGCGGCGGGGGAGGAGTTTGGGGCACCGGGGTACTTGAACTGAACCCCAAGGATGTGATTTGATGAAACATTTTTCAGATTGCAGAGACGATTGATGAAATCGATGCTGTTTTTCTGCTGGCCTCTACTTCGTCGGAATCGGAGGAGGAAGGTGGGGAGCTGGAGTTGACGGGTCCTGATCCGGATCCGGATCCTGTTAAGAAAAGATTTGTAAGTTAAGGAAAGATCAATCAATATAAGTCTTTCCTTAACAATAGAATCCCGAGATTAAGGGAAGACGCGTAAAACACTTGTATAAATGTAGCAAAACAAGAAGAGGAAATCATAACATAAAAGAAGGATCAAAGAATCATTCCGTGGAGTAGGGATTTCTCCTGAACCACGTAAATTCGCATTTCTTTTCATTCAAACATACAATCAAACAAGGTATCGGAGCAGGTTCTAGCCTAAACTTGTCATCTACACAAGAAGAACAACACAAACCAGTGGTGAATCATGAGTAAGGACATCACAACCATGTCCCAACAAGAGTTGCAGGTTCTGTCACAAAAGCTCGAAGGATTTATAAAACTTCAGAAGGATTCATCCAAACCCAAAGATGAGGAGGATGGACCAGTCATCATTAGTGAAAGGTTAGACGGGAACAACTACATCCTATGGTCCAGGATGATGGAACTAGCAATTGTGGGCAAGGGCCGCCTGGAGTACATCACAGGTGACGCCAAGGAACCAGCCAGAGATGACCCGGAAATCAGACACCCAAGTCTTCCAATGGATCACTAAATCCATTGACAGAAAAAGTGATATCACAGTTTATATATTATCCAAATTCTTACGAATTATGGAAAATTCTCGACAGAACATTCAATACGGATGAAGATAGCCTCCAGATCTTCGATCTGGTGACTGGGGTAGATCGAATTACTCAAGGATCACTGCAATTAGAAGACTACTATTCTCAAAGCAATGCACTATGGACTGAAATTGACAGAAGAAGGTCGAATCCAATGGAGTGTGTGAAGGATATCGAGAAACATAACAACCTTCAAAATGAGCATCGCCTATTCAAGTTCCTGGCAGGACTGAATCCGGAATTTGATGCTATCATATGGGATATTTTGAAAGAATTCCCGTTGCCCTCAGTAAATGTCGCTTACGCGACAATTCGGCGAGAAGCCACTCGGAGTCAGATTCTAAAATCATCATCCGTTGCGGCTGCCAGCGGACCGAATTCATCATCCTTGGACGAGATCGGATCTGGACTTGTCTTATACGGGCTGGAATAGACCCGTACAACACAATCTGCCAGTGCGACTGCAGGGGCAGTGCAACCATGGGAATGGCGGTCAGACAACACCAGATCTCACGACGGTTCATCATCCCGCCGACCCTTCTGCAAGTTTTGCATTATTCCAGGCCACTGGAAACGAGAATGTTACAAAAGTAATTCGCACCTGTGCCCGAATCGAGGTGGAAGAAGAGGCGGCCGAGGGAATTTTGGATGGCGAGGAGGCCGCATCGCCGTAATAGACGACAGCCAACATCACACAGAGGAGAATTTGCCGGAGGAAATTGGAGGAGTGAACTGGATGAAAGGGATCCGAATCAATGAAGTAGAGACCCGCATTCACGGTGACCCGACACCACCGACCCGCGGACCAGGTATACATACAGGAGAGGAAGGTGCAAAATTACATACATGCCAATCTTATAATAATGCCAGATATTTTCATGATGGGTGTTTTGGTCATTATGCATATAATCATGATGATGGGCCGATTTCAGAAGCTGGCCCGTCCAGATTTAATTCCTTGGATAAAAATGTGCGGAAACAGGTCATGGGCCAAGGATAGATGAGCCCAAATCTGCAGGAGTGAGTAATTCGGTTATTTCTACAGCCCATATGGTGGAAAAATTGAATTTCGGGAAGAGAAAAGAATGGATATTTGATTGTGGTGCCACAGATACTATTACTCATGATTTATCTGATATTATTGAAACGCAGAAAATCACGAAAAAGGGAGTCCAGACGGCTAAGGGAGTATTTGTTCCTGTGAAAGGAGCTGGGAAAATTGAAATCTCTCCGTCGATTAAATTATCAAAATGTCTATATGTGCCATATTTGTCATACAAG
>JAOYMZ010091204.1:0-26484 GCA_025802335.1 Pinguicula primuliflora
TAGACTTTCCATGTAGAAACAATTAATGCTCAACATGCCAATCACATGCAAGTTGGAAATTTTGACTTGCCGACAGTTGCCACTGCTCTATGCAAAGGCTCTGCATAGGCATCTATATGATATTTTGAGTCGCTCTTTTTGTGTTCTACTGTAGGTGGGGATGCTGCTACATTAGCTTCTGTGTGTTCTGTACCTTTAACCTCAGTTCTTCTCCTCTTTGAACTGACTAAGGATTACAGAATATTGCTTCCTCTGATGGTATGACTGGGAATCTGGAAGGTGTTCAGCTTGTTTTCGTGTTTTCTAGAAAAGCTGCCTTCCTAAAGCAATAAGTTCTGTTTGGAAATTCCTAAAGCAGTAAGTTAGATCCTTCCATTCACATACTTGAAAAGAGTTAGCTCACGTGTTTAAACTGTTGGCTTGTGCCCTATCAATTAAAACGCTTGTAGTTTTCTTCATAGAAATGAGGTTGTCTCACCGTACTTGGAGTATCCATATTTTTACTTGCACTGCTGTGTGGTTTCTACCATGGATCTTCATCATACTGCTTTGACGTGCGAGATAATAGACACTGGAAAACTGGTTTGTCATCATGAATTGAATCTCAGGTGGACGTTAGCTGGGGCCTAACTACTTAGTTTCTACTGATCTTGATTCCTTATTTCTTTTACTTATGGCAACAGGGGGCAGTTGGATTAGCTATATGGGTGCCTTCTGTGACAGCTCCGACAAAGGAAACTGATATATCGGATGCAAAGAATACTCCACGAGGTTATTCTATTGTTTCTCCAGCTGAAGACCAAAAGGATAATAATTTGGGACGAAATGGTGAAAGGGATGATATAGAGCTCTCTATTATCAGCAGTTCCAGTACATCTCCACCAATATATATTGATTCTTTACTAGAAAATATTAAGGCCTGTCTTCTTTTATTTACATGATTGAATTTAATAATTCTTGCTAGGAGCCAAGTTTGGCATTTCGGTTATATTGGCTTCTAAGTTAAGCATTTCCTCCTTTCCACTGAAAGGAATATGTACATATATGTAAAAATCTTATGTTCTGCCTTTATCAGGTTTGTAAGGCGATGTCAAACAACTATCTGAACGTTTCACAGACCCAAGCTCTGAAAGAAGTAGTAACTTATATCCGAGATGGTAGACAGCATTGTGTCCTTGTTGATGCCGACGATTCTTTGGAAGGAATTTTGACTTATGGGGACATCAAACGGTTTCTGTGCAGGAGATCTGGTGCTCCACGCAAAAATGATTCAGTTGATATATTCATGCTCTCAATTTCTTACTTTTGTTCTGGTGCTCCACGCAAATTTCTTACTTTTGTTCCTAGGTAAAAGATTCCCTAGGAAGTGATGTCCATTTCTTTTCTGCAGTGTTTTATAACATGGTTGCTGGTTCTCTCATTTGTCATTTCGTCTCTAGAGCTCATCTTGTATGATAGTTTGAAGTGACCGCGATCCTCGACTATATTGCAGGTAAATACATGTACAATTTCCTCCATTTTCACTCGCGGAATATGTTACCGTGGCAGAGAACGTGGAATTTTAGTTTGTTATCCTGACACTGATCTGGCAATGGCAAAGCAGCTAATGGAGGCTAAGGGGTTCAAACAGTTACCCGTAATTAAGCGTTCTGAGGAAGGACAGAGAGAAAAAAAAGCGCAGAATTATGGGGATTCTTTATTATGATTCCATATGGGATTGTCTCAGGTATCTTTTACCTTCCAAATACTATTGTATATCATCGTAAGAAAATAAATGCTCTGGTCTGCTTCAGACTTCATAGAATGAATTTGTCATATTCATCATTACTTCTCTCCAAAAAGCTTTTACAAGAGAACACATGCCCTTTTTTTTAAAATTTTTTTTGGATCCTGCTTCTTCCTTTCAATGAATGGCCATCAATGACATGACTCAATTTGACAGCGAGAGACATCAGCATCTCTCCACATTACCTGGGGCTGAGTTTCTTGTACTGGGAAGAAATCGCAGAGCTGCCGCCTATATGGCCTCAGCTAGTTGTTTTTTCGGCGAGAGATTCATGTCCCTGCAGGTTGTGTACTTGCTCGAAAACTGAAAATCCTGGCAAGATGAAATTTTTTTGAAGTGTGTTGATGTCTGAATTCCTACAGCAGAAGTAGAACCATGGTGCGGATGTATTATTTGAGAAGTTTTCAGTACAGATCATATACTTCAACTTATAATGACATAAGACATTGCCCGTCTTGGTTTACAAAAAAGGATGAAGGATTAATCGTCTAACGTGTCTACTTGCCCACTTCAGTGGCGCAAAAACAAATGGTCCGAGATCAATTATGGAAGAAACTCTGCTATCCTAAAGAGAAAGGCGGCCCGGATATCAAAAACTTGGAGAAATTCAATATAGCCTTGGTACGTAAATATGGGAATTTGATGAATGATGAGGAGGTATGGCACAAAGCTATAACCTCAATATATGGAGAGGTCAGCATATCTACTTCAACATGGATAAAAAATTCCAAAGCTTCTACTTGGTGGAAGACGATCTGAAGTACTAGATCAGAGATGGTTTGAGGAAATAATCATAAAGAAGCTTGAAAATGGAAACAAACCTACTTCTGGTCTGAGAAGTGGGCATGCAACACTACTTTTTGCTAGCCTATTTCCTACTCTTTACAATGATGCAAGTGACAAAACACTTATTAGGCTGTGTTTGGTTGAGGAATTGTGATTAGGTTTGATATTGATTGTGTTTGATTTGTTATTAAACAAACCTGTTCGCTAGCGTTGATAACGTTGTATAGTTGTATAGAGATATTAACTGATTTATAATATACTGTTTTGTTTGAAGTGTATTCAGTTTGATTATGTGATATTGAATAATTAAATAAAAATAAAATTATCATTTTATTCTTATATAAATATGCCATTTTGTACCATCGGCATGGTATGTTTGATTGGTACTAAACTCGGCATGCAGCGGCGGATCTACATGGCCCAGTTCGGACGAAAAATTGTAGTATATATATAAAAATGTTCACTTGACAACACAGGGGAGGAGTTTGATCGGAGAAACAGGAGAAGGATGACCGCACTTTTATGTTGTATTGTTCTGGGATTTAGTTTGTTGCAGAAAATTGAGACCTTTCACTTAACTGTTCATTGTCTGGGTTTCGATTTATTTTGCTGTGATTCTTCATTTGGCTAATAGTAACTCTCGCTCCTCAAAGTATTAGTTTTTCTTTATTTTTCATTTTTTTGTAGAGATCTTTGATCCTACTTCTTTGCAATCCATTCATTACTACAGGAGCTGTTCTTGGGGTTGGATTCCTTAAAAACCAAATTTGTAGTGCGACTTGATATTTGGTGTAGCAAGTTTGAGAGTTCTTCTTGGAATTTTGTTTCTAATTTCATTCTGTTCATTCTGTCCTAGTGGATGCACCCAATTCTTTTGTTTCCCATAAATCATTTGTTGAAATATTGCTAATTGATTTTGATTTGTGGGCAGGACTCAGGAGAAGGTGATTGTTCAAGGAATTTTATTGTTAACCACACAGATTTCCCTACTTTATTATTTTATTGTTAACAGAATGTATTTTCTATATTTCCCTACTTTATTAGAATTGGGTAAAACCAGGTTTTCAAGTGGCCCTAAGATCTAGCCTCAGATTTTCACTTCTTGAGACCAACGTGAAGGGACACAACGTTGAGTTTTATACACTATTCTTTCAAATGGTGTGCTGGTGAAAGGAGCTATTGGGTATTAAAAAGCCATAGAGACTTCAATTTCTCACATAGTTTGCTCTATGGTAATGCCACTGATTTTGTTTTCCTGCAAATGGCGTTTATCATTATGCTAGCTGTTAATGTATTCTGTTTGTGATAAAGTTGTATTAGAATAGATATATGTGGTAAAAATAAGTATATTTGATATTTGAAATTTGAAATCCTTAAGCCTGAGGTATAGGGGATTGTGGATTTATCATAAGATAAATCAAACCAAACCAAACATACCCAGTAAATCCCGCCATTAGGCAGGGTCTGGGGAGGGTAAGATGTACGCAATCATACCCCCACCCCTCGACAGGATGAAGAGATTGTTTCCGTGGAGACCCTCAGCTCGAAAAAAATGTATGAATCTTACAAATTTATATTTTTTAGAATTAATATTACGACGGCTTCGCCGCTGTAAGAATCTCAAACCTTATCCAATAACCCTAGTGCTAAATGCAATAAACCCTAGTGCTCAATGCAATAAACCCTAGTGCTAAATGCAATAAACCCTAATGCTAAATGCAATAAACGCTATGGCTAAATACGATAAACCTGTGGCTAAATGAAATAAATATCATATTATTATAAATTTTATAAACTACAAAATTTAAATAAACTAGCACTAAAATTATTATTATATATGAATATATATATATTATAAATTATATTAACCAATCTATTTTAAACATAAAAAAATGTCCCCATCCCACCACTTTCAAATAAATGCAACCGCAAATAAATGCAACCGAGAACTCCCCACGTGATAAGACAGAAACTGATGGGTCCCTCCAAGACGTGGTAAAGTCGCGGACGTATGTCGTGGGATTGATCACTTTGCCAAATTCACTCCCTTTACCAATCCACAAATCTTTACCATCTCAAAAAAAATTCTTACCATCCCAAAATAAATCTTTCCATCCAACGGAACAAATCCCTCCCCAAAGTCAAACCAGCCTTTTCACCTTCTGATGGAAACCGATTCGCGCGGACCAAGACAAACATTGCACCAATCACAGACCCCTAATTTTTCATGGAGCCACCCCCAATTTACGGTTTGGTCTGGGAAAGTGTCGGTAAAATCTTCTCTTACCTTTAACACGTTTACCTCTATCCCATACCATATACAGTGTCCGGCGGAATGGTATGCCCGGTAACTTGCGGACGAAATCTCCGGCCACGAAGGAGGGTTGGACGGTGTCCACCAGCGGAGCTTTTGCCCTTCCTCCGTTCAGCGGCGGAGCATCAGCCGACATTGGTCCTCGGCTGGCAGGTGGCCGGCTCTGGTTGGCCGGACTTGGCGTGAGGCCCCCATGCAGCCGGGGAGATCTGGGATTGTTGACCGGAGCCGGAAGCAGGACTGTTTCCGACGGAGTCGGTGGTGCTGGCGGCGCCGGAGGAACAAGGGGAACTGGGCTGTTGTCCGAGGAGGTGGGTGCTGGCGCGAGGGTGGCTGCCGGAGTGACCGTCGGGAACTCTGGTAGTGTGTCCTTGGCCGGAACAGTGATGCTCTGTTCCAACAGGAGTTCGTCTGCGGTGATAATGGGTTCTGCCGGCGACAGCAATGGGCACACAATCTCCTTGGCGGCATCTTCAGCCCTGTCGTGTTCCTGCAGAAACTTGAGAGACAACCTAACAGAGTCCATCTGCGCTTCCCAAGCGTCTTGCCTCTGCTGCTTCTCTCGTATTTCTTGGGACACACGCTCACGAGCCTTTGACACCGGGTCTGGAGAATTCATACCAGACGCTTCAGCCACTTGAATCAACCGCGGAGCAGGCTTCACCCAACTAAACTGTTGTGTGAGTTGGTTGTAATAACATGTTCTCCCCTCTTCATCTTCATAATCTTGCCATGCTGCATATTCTTCCCAGTCATAAGCAGTATTGTGATATGGTGGTGACGGGTGTGGGATGGCCGGATAGTAGAATGGAGGTGGTGGTGAATAGCAAGGCCAAACAGAATACGACATGGTTGCAGGTCCAGGTGGGGATGGAAGAAGTAGTGAGTGGATAGGTTGGAAACCTCCTTCCTCGTGGTCTACTTGTGGCTCCGATATCACGTTGTTACGATCCCGAAGACCGACAAGTAGAGACGAGAACAGGAACCCTCAAACTACCACCTATTTCTTCTACTGCTTCTTATTGTCTATGAATATACTAGGAACTTGTTTCTTAATGAGGCTTTGTTGTTCTGGATTCCCACTCTCTTGGCCAGTACGTATTCGTATTGCCCTCGGATTGAACAACCTCTGAAGGGAGTACCAAACCTTAAGTGCATTTCCATTTTGATCACTGAGGACATATTGTGAACTTATTTCTTTGTGGTGTCAATTTCTCATTGATATCCACTCCACTCGTCACCAATGGCTCATAGCAACTTAAAGGCGGGAAATGTCTTGCTTGAAGAGCTGACACCCCCACATATGCGACAGTGGATTGTCTATGTTGATATCCCTAACCAGTAACACCATCAAGCTCAAGCTTATCATTCACTTAAAACTTTACATCTCTGCTTTCAGATATCATCACATTTCAAACTCATGCAAACTCTGTTAAAACTTGACAACAGGCTTCAGAAAAGGGAATAAAGTTGTACTGTATATTGCACAAGAACTTGTTCCACCGGGCACATTTATTAGATAAAAGGTCGACACGAAGCCCGTTGCTGCGATGATTCATGATAACTCGAACACCCCAGATACAAAGCTGGCGACTATACTTTTGGGGTGCTGCTGCTTTTGGAGCTGCTGGATTGATGCCAATGGTTTGTGACAGGTAAGGGACAAGTCAGCATTTGAAAAAATCATGAACATGATCTTTTATAGAAATGAAGCAGGACGAACCTAGTAACCTGCAGGATATCAGGCATTGGTAACGTTGTGAAAGGGAACAAATATATAAAGGACTGGAGTTGTTATCCAGGGTCTGCTTCAGAGGTAGTGACAATCACATATCATCATCTTTAATCTGACAATAAGTGATATGGAAAGATACATCACAAGCAAACAAATTCAAAGGATATACCAGAAGAGAGAATTGAGGAAGGTGAAATTACATCCAGCCATGCTTCCACCATTGACTGATTTTGTAACAGTAGTGCCTAAATTAGTCTTCACAAGTAGGCCAAGAGGGATTTCATTCCAGATAGCACAGCTGAATTCAAAGAATAGCTGTAGATAGCCTCAGCTGCGATGATTCAAGGATATGATAATAATCACATTTTAAATTCATGTGATATTTATGCATCACTGGCTACCCACTCTGCAAAGAGGACCCTTTATATTGCAAACAAAGAACGTTTAAAAATCAATAAGAGCACTTTTAACCAGTGGATGATTGCTTAAGCATCAGAGAGATTCCCAATGACAAATCATCATACTCTAGTAGAATTCTGATGTCCCTGTCTGTTCTATCATCACTTGCAGAGGGAAAGGAAAACAATTTATCCTCATTCGACTAAAATGTAAACAACAAGAATGTGAACAACAAATTAAATAAAACCTCAGAATCATATACTTTTTTCATGGTGAGATACTCAAAGTATATTTAACACCATCATAGGAACAAGGCAGCAACTAATAGAAAACACTTTACAGCTGAAAAATCTACATCAGAGATTCTGATTTCCTTGTAAAAAAATATCATCTTTCTCCGATAGGAGTATTGACGATTATTTCATATCATCATTTGAAGGCACATAATTCAGCAATTTGTCTGTTCTATCATCACTTGCCGAGGAAAAGGAAAACAATTTATCCTCATTCAACTAAAATGTAAACAAGAATGTGGACAACAAATTAAATAAAACCTCAGAAGCATATACTCTTTTCATCGTGAGATACTCAAAGTATATTTAACACCATCATAGGAGCAAGGCAACAACTAATAGAAAAGACTTTACTGCTGAAAATCTACATCAGAGATTCTGATTTCCTTGTAAAAAATTATCATCTTTCTCTGATAGAAGTATTGACAATTCTTTCATATTATCATTTGCAGGCACGTAATTCAGCAATTTGTCTGTTCTATCATCACTTGCAAAACAAAAAAGAAAACAAGTTATCCTCATTCAACTAAAATGTAAACAAGGATGTGAACAACAAATTAAATAAAACCTCAGAAGCATATACTTTTTTCATAGTGAGATACTCAAACTATATTTAACACCATCATAGGAACAAGGCAATAACTAAAAGAAAACACTTTACTGCTGAAAAATCTACACGAAATATTCTGATTTCCTTGTAAAAAAAAGTATCATCATTCTCCGATAGGAGTATTGACAATAAAAAAAGGAGTATTGACAATTCTTTCACTAGAATATTGCTGAAGCCAGGGTGTAAAAATAAAACTATGTAAAGATCAAGACACCATATAACTGAAACATCTCGAAGCCAACTTCATGTATAACTACATGAACATGTATGGCCAGTAAAATCATGTATTTGGAGAATGCTACTGCCTTACCGGTTTTGGCTTCGAAGCAATGGCCTTCGATCAAATAAGAACTATTTGCCACTGTAGTTGGTTCATACCCCTCTTCAAAGGCCCATGTAGAATAGTAAAAGTAATCCTGCCCATTTTGGAATCACTGTTGGAAGCACAATATTGAAAGCTTCAGTGTTGGAGCATGGAATTATCATTTACCCCTTCTTCAATCATATACAGCATGGGAATTATCCCTCACTGAGCAGAAAGCTTGGAATTTGAGTGCAAAATTCTTTTGATTTCCTCTATTCTCGGAGCCACAATCTTGAACTGCATTGAGATATAATTTGGTTGGATTTTTTCACTTAGTAATCACCAAAAGACAACAACCATGTACATTCTAGTTTAGTCTAGATTAGATGTTAGTACAGTAATCTGTAGGGAGGAAGGGTCAAATACACGTCACCCCTCAACATCAAAGAGAAACAAGTAAAAGAGTACCTGTCTCATCAAAACCATCTAGGGAGTTATAAAAATCGTCAATTACTTGGGAAAATTTGATTTTCTTCGATCCATCTCTGCACTTCATCACAATCGATTATGCCAATCCCTTGTAGTCTCTCATCTGCATAACATCACACAATCATTCTCTGAGAAGCATATGCAGTCAAAGAACTTTCTATTCAATCGGACTATCTCGAGAATTTTATGGCTGCGGAGGCAGTACTCAGTAGTCATCTTGGCGCTAGGGTTTATAAGCCATCAGCGGCTAATGTATAGTTTCAACGGGCTTTATCTATAAATGGGCCACTTCATCCACCAGTCACCCGGGTGTACCAAGATTTAAGAATAAAGGCAAATTTTTACTATTGTCTAATTAGGATTAAAATTTTTTAAAAATATCCTTGCTCCGGCAGTGAGTATGAGTATGATAGAAGTTACTCGTTCCAGGAGCAAGTAAGATATTAATAGTTCTAAATTATGTAATTAAGAATATTAATGATGAAGAAACATTCTCTCTCGTCCATCTTAGAGGGAAGTAAATCTGTTGCGATTGTCAAAACGCATTGCACCGTAAACCCTCGTTCTCTCACTAGCAGAAAAGCCATTTTCTTTCCCATAGCACAGATCGTATGCACCCGCCCACGTATCAACACCGCTTGGGCCTTTAACTGACCATTCAATTCTTTGCTCTCCGTCCACGTGCTAACGGGTATTTCTTCCTTTGATTGCAATTCGTTTAACAGGATATCGCCATAATTCGCCACCAATGGGTCCTCTCCATCGAGCTCTTCTTCTGACGCACCAACTTTGTGAGTTCTTTCTTTGAGAGCTTTTTCTTTCAGTCCACATGGGGTTGCTCCTCCGACGACATGATGAAAATTGTCGAAACTTGCCGTTGATATCGAAGCCGACGAATTTCAAATCATCTGACGTTCTTGATTATTAGGCTTATATTTCCCCTTTGTTTTCATTTGACATGTTAATATCTCATTAACTTTTAGTTTTTTTTCTCTTACAACAAGAGAAGAGATGTTAAAATGGAACATTTCGGATGTTTAGCTCTGTGATGTGCAAGAATTTGAGTTTTTATTGTATTTCACTTGCTTGATAAGCGTGGAGATAATGTTAATTCAAAGAATTTAAACATTGAACGAGAGGCTACTGTGATGAAGTCGAAGAACAGAACACCTCACCTCATCGCTGTCGAGGACGATTTGAGACAGCAAAACTCAGGCAACCATGGGCTTCTGGTGGGATGGCAAAACTCCCGTCTCTTCCGTCCCAACAGATTTGTGATTAGACAGAAAGAAGATTTCTCCATTATTTCCTACCATTAATATTCTTAATTACATAATTTATAATCATTAATTTCTTATTCGCTTCTGGAGTGAGTAAGAAAAAAAGTTACTCGTTCCGGAAGCGAGTATCCTATCGTACTCGCTCCCTAACAAGTCAATAGTAAAAATTTGCCGAAGAATAAATAGGCCACCGTGCCCATGGTTGTGGGCTGTGAGCAGTGAAAAATGAGAATAATCATCAAATAAACATGCCAGACTTCGGGTTTGTGATTTGACACTCTTCCCAGTAAGTGTTGAATTTTGTTTGCATCCTCCATGCCATACCAGCCACAAAACAATCACTAATACCACTCAAGTCATCCAAAGATGGTTGAATATTTGTGCAAAAAAAATGAGATGGCGTACTTGATGCCAAGAATACATTTGTGTCATCATAGTAGAGCTGAAAGATATTCAGAAATAGCTTTGATGAATTCCCGATTCACCTCAAAAGGCATACAACTATTCATAACCTTCAACAACCCCTCACTAACAGTCTCATCGCTAAATAGAGCTTTCAAAGCATCACTGTTCTTTGATACAGACACAAGCATGGTATACGTGGAATTCCATCTAGTGGGAACATCCAACTTTACATTACCTCATGTGTCTAGCAAATATGTTTCACATGCGCGTTTGAAAGCAGTCTGTCGTGAAGGTGAGGACTACACAAACTTACATATCAACTTATTACCAACAATTATATGGGAATCAGACTAAAGGTTTTGCCTTATATAGGCAACAAATAGACATGGATATAACTAAAAAAAGCAACAATAACAAACCCAGAACACGCCTTCAACTTATTATCAGCAACTAACCAAGCAATAGTTGAGACTTAATGTAGATCACAAGACTTGGTCTCTTGTCAGCACCGGCCTGGACTTGGACAAAGTGCTATGTTCCAACTTCCTAAACTGAAAGGGAGTGGGCCTTTTAGTTTATCGATGGATGTGAAACGACTCCAAGATTGTCAAGTTGTTTGAGAAATGCATCCAACATTAACGGTTTTGTCATAATGTCCGCGAACTGATTTTGCTGCACTAGACTGCTTCAATTGCACCGTCTTTGATCAACTCACAAAGAAAATGAAATCTGGCATCAACGTGCGCGAATCATTCGTGCAGAACCAAATTTCTTGACATTTTGATGGCAGAGTTGTTGTCATAGAAGACTGGAGTAGGATCTAGTTGTTGGTATTGCATATCTTCAAGCTGTCTATGAAGCCAAATTGCTTGGCAGGCACAACCAACTACAGCAGTGAACTTAGCATTTATGGTTGAAAGACAGACAATAGGCTATTTCTTGGATGACCAACATACGACAGCAGATCCAAGGACAAACACATAACCTGAGGTGTTGCGACGCTCATTCACTTCTCCACCATAGTCATTATCCGATTTTCCAATTAGATTTGTAGTCCCTCCTCGTTTGTAGAACACACAATATTCAATTGTATCTTTGAGATATCTCAATACTCTTTGCTGTCTGAAGGTGTGGTTCCAAGTGATGCTCCATAAACCTGCTAATGAAGCTCACAGCGAACACAATATCTGGTCTAGTGGTAGTAATATACATCAGACTTCCTATGATCTGCTTATAGAAAGTGTTTCTATCCCCTGCCATTCTTGAAACTTGCTTAGTATCATGTGAGCAACCATAGGATTATGCATCAGATTACAATCGAACATCTTAAATGTGAGGTACGGAAATTACTTCAACCTTTAATTTAAGTATTTCGAAATTTTTAATTGGAAACCAAATATTAAATCTTATAATAGTGAGCCACCTAAACACCCATAAGTGGGTTGGAGAGAGACCCGTACTAGTAATAGACCCAAAAGGGGGAATACCCATTTGTTTTGGCAATACACACACAAAATAGTCACAATACTTAAACCTAAAATCTGAGAACCATCCAGGATGGGCTACACATCAGAGGAAGAGAGAGGAGGAAGCATTGAGCTAGGAGAAGCACCTTCAATCGAAAGAGGCTGAAGGTAGGTAATCCTACGCTGTTTGGTGAGTTGGGGTGGGTATCTTGCATGTTTACGTGTTGTATGTGTGTTCTTGGTGGAAGCTATTGTTGGGTAGGGATTGGGGGTTCGATTTCTTGATAGGTGAAGTACATTTTGGAGTCCTAGGAGCAACAGGCCTGCGTGTATGGGGATGAGCGGTTTGTTGTATATTGAGCTTGTTTAGGCATGATTGTGTCTTGATGGTTGTTGTGGGTGTGTTTAGTGATTCTCTGATTTTGTGAACTATGTGAATGAATCTAATTGTTGTTGGTCGATTCAATTTCTGTTCATCTGTGTATGGAGTGTTAAATGGTTAAGATGAGGAAGCTATGGATCCCTATTATGTGAGTTATGTATATGCGTGTATGTTGATGGCTTAATTCGATTAACCAACGTGCGTGAATATCCCGTTTGTAGAACAATGAATAGGTAAGCTATGAATGCAGTCTGACGATGATAACTAATTTTTGAATCCGAGTTTTGGTCTTTTATACTTACGTGTAGTTATAGTGTTCTTCAAGAACTATTCAGTCAACTATCTATGAATTCAATCCCGGTTTAACTCTTAGAACTCGTTTGGGGGCGTGGAGCCTCACTGAAATTTCTTATTTTCGGTTCCTTCTGGACCAAGTCTATGCACAGGCACGGTTGATGTCTCAAAACTTTCTTGATTCCTTATTTTGTTGAATATTTGAAGTATTTGGGGGGAAAACTCACCCACCTTCGAACAATCTTTGATGTATTTTTAAAGAAGGAACCAAATTATCTATATGGCAAGTGACAGTTTTTTTTGTTTCATGTCCTAAAGGAATTTCACGTACAGTGAATTTGCGGGGAATGGGGATTTACTTACGATTGATGAAAATTGTAAAATTGATGTTTGCGTGGGATTAAATTGTACAGGATATTGTATTATGCGGATTATGCGTAAATGAGGAGATATAAGGGGGATTACGGCCTGTGTAGCCAGGGTGGATCCTGTGTGGTACGACGGATATGTTTGGGGGTTATTATATGTAATTTATGTGTGTTTGAGGAGATGTAGGGGGAATTACAGCATGTGTGGCCAGGATGGAGCCTGTGTGGCATTATGAAGATGGTTTGGGTTTATTATATGTGGCAATGATCAGAGAGGTCGTCCTTATGTTTCTGCTCACTTTCCGACCGATTTCCATCGCTTTCCGATCGGTTTTCGGTCATTTTTCACCTGTCTGGTACCTAATCCGGCACCTACTGTCCGACAGGTGAAAATTTGCCCAATTGTGTTTGAGGAGGTATAAGGAGAATTATGGCATGTGCGGCCTGGTGGGAGCATGTGTGGCTTGATGTTGGGCTGTGTGCCAAGTTTGGGGTAATTGTGGTTGATATATTTAAAATGCTTGTGATTGAACTAATTTGATTATCTGTTAAATGATATTTTTAAATGTTATTTTGGCTAAACTGTTATTTAATAATGAGGTGGAATTCCCAAGAACATAATGTTACCTATTGCAGACTTGAGGTACAGATGAGATGTGATGAAGGGTGATGGCGCAAGCTCAAAGTCCTTATTTTAGTTGCTTATTCAATAGCTGGATTGTTGTTCGACGACTGTTTAAATCTATGAAACTTATTGACCTAGTTTAGTAAAGTTTGAAATATTGTAAGACTTATGACGTGTTAGATTCTTATCTTATTATGCATATCATGTTATAATTCTCGCATTTTATTTAAACAAATTGGCTTGGGTATAAGCCCATTTGTCTTATACTACCATAACGTTCCTAGCAGATAAAGTAATAAAATCTGGGTCGTTACATTAAACCTTTTCAGCACATCCTGCACATACTTGGATTGACTAACGAAGATACCTCTAGAATTATGTATTGCTTCAAGGCCAAGAAAGAATTACATTTCGCCAAGATCAGTCATATTAAACTCCCTCATCATTCAGTTCTTAAAATCATCAAACATTGCTTTGCAATTTCTAGTGAAGATTAAGTCATCCACATATAAACGCACAATCGAAAAAGGACATTCTTGATGTTTGAGGAACAAAGTGTATTCCTGCTGCATTTCTTGAATCCTTCTCTATGGAAATATGATTCAATGTACGATGCTCTCGTGGCTTGGTTTAAGCCGTATAGGCCCTTTTCTAGCGATAGACTTTGATCAGTGGCTACTGCATCTGGGGAATCATCTACCTTATTGCTTTATGATGATTTGTCTTGATCTGTGCCATCAGGAACAGGAAGTTCTGTTGTGTTTGAGGATTCTCCTAACTCCTAGCCAGCTGGAGATGGAATCATACTACACAAGTCAAGATCATGAGCATGAGTACAATCATTTTCATCATAAGATGCATTCCAGTCCCAAGCATGCTGCTCATCACATTTGACATCACAGATGATCAGAATGGTCTGTGACAAGAGATCATATAGCCTGTATGCTTTTGATTCCTCACTTACACCAAGAAACACACACTTGACACTTCTATCACCAAGTTTATTGCGATTACAAGCAGGTACATGAGCAAAAAAGAGGAAACCAAATATCTTGAAATGAGAGATAAATGGCTTGGTTCCATACCAATCCTCCTCAGTGGTCATGTTCTTTAGTGCCAGGGTTGGACTTCTGTTAAGGACATAGGCTGCCTGGTTTACTACTTCCGAACAGAAAGAATTTTGTATATTCTTCCCCGCAAGTAGCAAACGTACCATGTTCGTAATCGCCTGGTTTTTCCTTTCTGCCAAGGGCTATAAGCTGTAATTAGTTGTATTTTGATTCCCTGTTGTCGGCATAATTCATTAAATGCATGAGAGGCGAACTCCCCTCCACGGTCAGTTCTCAAACATTTCATCAGTGCCCCTGTTTATTTCTCAACAATACTCTTAAACTCTTTAAACACATTAAAAGCAGGTGATTTCTCAGCAAAGAAGTAAACACATAGTTTTCTATTGTAGTCATCTATAAAAGTCAAGAGATACCGGTTTTCGCTCTTTGATGCTTGTGTTATAGGCCCACAAATATCAAAGTGACTAGCTGGAGGATATCTGAGGCTGTCCAGGTGCTCTCCTATAGAAAAACATCACACTTCTGCTTGGAAATCAGACAGTCTTCACATGAGCTATCTTAAAAGTGCAATCTGGTAAACCTTTGACCATTTGTTGTTTCTGCAGTGTTCTTAGACCAAGGTAATTCAAGTGACCGTATCGCCGGTGCCAAAGTTTTGCTTCATCTTCAATAGAGGATAAATGCTCAGCTTTGTCAGGACTCAGTCATCTTCGTCATCCTGAGGATCATCATGTTCAACTGGGAGTATAAACATCCTATTGGTGGAGAATTTAATCGGCAACATCAGGCAAATTTTTCGAGTGATATATGCTAAGATAGTCGTACTCGATGAGAATTGCAAGTCCTTTCTCTTGAAGCTAGTCAACGCTCAAAAGATTATTTTTCAATCCTGGAACATTGAACACATCAGAGATAGTGTAATAGATTCCATTGAATACTATGTGAATATCTCCTCTCCTTTCCACACACATGCTATAATTGTCACCAAGGTGAATCGTGGTATGGAACTTTTTATTGAATCGTGAAAATAAACTTCTTTTGCCACACATATGATTGTTACAGTCGGAGTCAAGATACCAAGGAACCTTACTCTTCACTTTCTGTTTGTCCTCGTACGCTATGAGTAGAAACTCTTGACTTCCAACTTTTGTATAATGAACAGTTTGGTCATATTCCATGCATGGACATTCATTTCTATAGTGACCAAACATGTGGCATCTGTAGCATTCCACAGATGACTTGTCAAAATTCAATCTGCCTCGTGCTCGACTTCTTCCTCTCATACTTCCACGGCCTCTTCCTCTCCAACTGCCCTCATGCACCAGTATGTTACTTTGCAGCATGTCAATGGAATAATTATCCAGATCATTAGGATCTTCAATCGACCACACAACATAATCAAACTTGGAAGTCATGGATCACATGATTTTTTCAATCACCACTACGCCTGGCATCTGTTCACCATGATTTCGCATTCAATTTGAAATAGAAATTACCCGAGCAAAATATTCATTAACTGTTTCTACAATTTTCATGGACAAAACCTCAAATTCCTTCTGGAGAGCTTATAATTGAGCTCGCTGAACCATTGCAGTGCCCTGGAACTTGAGCTTGAGTGAGTCCCAGATGTACCTTGTGGTATCCCTTTTGAGGATACTCTCAAGGATGGTTCAATCAATTGCCTGAAATAAGTAGTTTTTAACTTTCAGATCCTTGAGCTTGGCTTCCCCCAAAAGCTTTCATTGAGCATTAGCAAGTGACGTGGCAAGATCGGTCATAGGAAGACCAGATTCAATTTGGCCCCAATATTCTTTGGATCAGAGAAAGTTCTCCATCAGCATATACCAATGATCATAGTATTTGTCTAACTCGAGGATCGTTGGTTAGACAAAGTTTATTTCAGACATTTTGGCACAGGTAGATTTTGTACTGGGATGAGGCTCATGTGGCTCCGATACCATAATGTTGGTACAATGTAAGGCATAGCGAAACTTGAAGAAAAGAGATTGAAGTAAAAAGCAAAATATATCTCGCTTTTCTTAATGAATAAACTGAAGGTCATGCCTTATATAGGCTATAAAGAGAAATTGAAATAACTAAAACAAAGTAACAAAATAGCTAACACACTTAACAAACTCAAAACACGTCTTCCACTTATTATCAGCAACTAACCAAGCACTAGCCAAGACTTAAGGTAGATCATAGGACTTGGTCTCTTGTCATCAACGGCATGGACCTGGTCAGAGTGCCCTGTTCCAACAGAAGAAAATTGACCTTCTTTTCTCTGGATTTGGGTCTCGTATTCACGAGTGCGCGTGTGGACCAACATAAAAGGAAGATGTGGGCTACTATCGATGATAGATTATAGCACTACATTTCATTATAAGTTGATTTTTATGCACTTCTCTAATCCTTGGGACAATATTGCAACAAAAACATGTGGTGCAGTACTCAAATCTATACTCAGAATAATCCTTATGACAATCGTTTTGCAGATTTTGGAAGTTTCTATACTCCTTCCTTATATTCAAACAACAGTTTGTTAATGATTTCGAGCCGAATCCATGGATTTATTATACGGCATACATGTTTACTAAAGAAGATTTGTGAAGTATTGACCCTTGAACAACAACTGTGAAGTATTACTCATATCATTCCCACTCTCTTCGGTATGTGTATTCAAAGTTTTGTAGCAAAACGAAACCAGTGTGAAGAATTGGCCTCATCTCTCTTGGTAAGCGTAAACCAGCTGTTGGGTCGAGGATTGCTATACCACACAAAAAAACACAATAAAAAGGCAATAAACTGGTAATGCTACGGCGGCTTCGCCGCCGAAAAAATCTAAAATCCTATTTAAATGTTATAAACCCAAGAGCTAAATATAAATCCAAGGGCTAAACCCTATAAACCCAAGAGTTAAACCCTATAAACCCAAGTGCTAAACTTTTATTGTGTTTTTAGTGCAGAAATTTTGTGTTGTATAGAATTTTCCTGTTGGGTCTGTCCGCTTCCCACTTGTTTCTGCAGTGCCAATGACAAGAAATGCTTTGGTAATGGGGGATGGGTGTAACAGGAAAAACATTAAATTCCCAATAACCAACTGCAAAAGAAAAATGTAACGAAAAATTGACAAATAAAGAATCTTCCCTTGGTAAATTTTGCAATGTGCCGTGTCAGAGGGCACATTTTTTGGAAATGCCCTGCCGCGCAATACTACTGCGCGGCAGGGCTCCGTGCAGTAGCCAACTGCGTGGAACTTAATCCGTGCAGTTGGCTACTGCACGGCTTCCTTAATCACTGATTAAGCAAGCTGCGCAGTTGGCAACTAGCTCCCCAAGACATGAGATATGGCCGACTGCAGATTTTCACCAATTCCACCGGATGGATAAACAACACTATAGTGATCGAAACACAGACAGCAGCCTTCTCAATCCTCATCACAAAAGAGCACAAAGAGCCAACCAAAGTCGGGAGACGAGTCTGGCCTCCATTGGAAAGGAAAGGGGAGGACTTAGCAGCTGCTACTTCTGCATAGATTCTCCCTGGTGACAATGATCTTGAGGAATCTCGCACACATCAAGAGGTGGAAAACCGAGTAATCAACCTACATTTAGCTGCATTTCTAGAGGAGGACCAACTGCTGCACGGTGGACATAGGAGTTTAATAGCTACGGACTCGAAGGAACATCGACAGACAGCAGGAGAGGTGCCCTCAGCAACTTGGCCGAGACTGGATTTTCTCAATGCCTCACTGGAAACCAGCACTGCTCAGGTAGTGGTAGATCCGGTAGCAAATGTCAAAACTATGTCGGATGCTGCATCTGATGGCACAGGCCCAGTTTCTGCTGCACGGATAGACACTCCACCTAGTGATGTGGGAAATAACCAGCCAATGCTGGCATCCCCTGCTGCAGCCCATAACCTAGATCAAGAAGAATAAAAATCTGAATATTTCCAAGCAGAGCTGTTCCAAACAGAAAAGCAGCAGCAAATAGTTTGGCTGGAGCAAGAGGAAGATGGTGCTGAACACCCAACTGCAGGAGCTGAATCACATCCTCCAACTCCAACACAACAAGAGCCAACACACCCTGTGGTAGAAAAGGCAGCAAACGCCTCCTATGCTCCACAGCTACACGCCGGAGTTGGGCAAATCGCGTAGAGGCAGGTTCTGGGGAAGAATCCAACTTTTACTCACAACCATATACTTGTACAGGTAAACTAGCGCCCCATCAGCCAGATAGGTCGTTCTCAGACATCCAGAACCAAGTTCTAGAACATCAATCGATGCAGCTAGACCCTCTGGCCATCCCATACTCTCCAAAGAGCAAATGGCAGGACACTTTGCAGCATATATTGAATTTCGATGAGACTCTGTATGAGATTCAAGTCACTACCACAAGTGTGCCTCTATCTCAAATGTGGTCAGCAGATGGTGACATAGCAAATCACAACTCGGTGTCTAAATCTGATGACCTGTATGATTCTGGCAAGTATCTCGATTCCAGTCACTATCTTGATTTTTTTGATTCTCCTCTTGTGCTTCAACCGAAGAAGATCGCCTCAGCCGGGAAGAAGAAAAGATCTTATGTTAAGAAATCAAAAAGCTCATATGGAGCTTTAACCATTCAAACAAGGTCTAGAACTGTTAAGTAATGATTGTTGTCTTTGTCTGTGCTACGCTCACTTTGGGAACAAGTCATGTATCGCCAGACTTTTCTCAGCTTTTATGCTGATTAATAAGATTTAAATTTGAAAAAAAACATTTTTTCATTTGATTTTAATTGAGATAGATAATATTTCGTATGTTTACTTTTAATTTGATTATGTTGGATTCAACAATTAAATTATGGGTAAATGGTCGAAATACCCCTCACGTGTATCTGAGCTTTAAATACTATATAACAATACTGTATCAAAATCCAAACAAGTAAACATGCGATACTGGAGATTAACACAACCGAATACCTCAAATGTAAACACTCAGAAATATATAAGTCATCTAAACAAATATAATACAAATGATATAGACACGAAAAAAATGTTATACACCCAGAAAAAACAAATTGTTGGTGTTACACTCGACGAACAAGCTCACAATAAAAGAACAACGAATGTGATACACTCAAAAATCAAGACTGACAAATTCTTCAGCACACACGAAGAGGCCACAAAGTTCATTCATTCTGTCAAGCGCCCACATTTCTATATCTTGCGAACATAGAAGTTGTCATTTGATCCCTCTTGTTCATCCATTTAGGAGATGATTCCAAGTTCACAATCCATTCTGGAGATTGGCTACCCTCTGCTTCAGTCTCACCCTGTTATCTTGTTCATCAACTACATCCTCAAGGAAATGATAGAGTTGATTTTCCTTCAAGAAGTTGTGTAGGATAGTACAAGTGTAGATCACATGGATTTGACACCTTATGTGGTAGTACATAGGCGACCAGAAGACAGCCCAACGAAGCTTTAGGATGCCAAACGTGCGCTCAATTACATTTCGTGTCTTAGAGTGCTTCAAATTGAAGTACTCTTTGGCATTCTGTGGAGCTCGATTCTTGGTGGCCTATTCCCTCAGATGGTATCATGTACGACGATATGAGATCAAAAAACCTTCACGATTCATATAGCCATTATCTGCAAGGCAGTATGTGCCTTCAAAACATAGCATACAAATAAAAAATGAATGGAATTCTAGAGTGACCAAATAAAATAATGGATGAGGGAGAAAACAAAGGAATGAAGGATGTACCTTGCGGAACCCGCAGACCATTAGGTCGCCGCAATGTATTTTTAACACCTGCGCATCAGTACCCGATTCCTCCCATCCTGTGAGGATGTGGGCAAAACGACTTTCACCGTGACATACACCTACCACATTGACAGCTACCTGTCCTTTTCTCGTCTTGAACTGAGGTATCAGTTTGTTGGAAACATGAACAGGGACATATGTCCCGTCAAGCACCCCCAAACACCCCTGTAGGATTTAAGCATAAGCTAGGATATGCACATAAGCACAAACAATATCAACATTGGGTTAAAGATAACCAATAAAATTCTACTTACCGGAAACATACCCCAACGCTCATTCGTAGAATCCTCTGGTACGAGATCAAGCTAAACTAATATCTTCAATTTCACTATCGTGCTTAAGACCTCGTGAAAATATTTAAATATTTTTCGGGTTGACTGCTGAAAATCATACCTAACGGTTCTAAACTTATGATTGTGACCTATAATTTTGAGGAAGATAACAATTTTCTCTTCTTCATTAACATAAAAGTCATCACAAACCATCTGCCAAATACGAAGAACGATGCAAAGACAATAGCATCCTTAGTCATTCTCAGATTGTCAAAACAGTCTATATCGTTACTCAATACCAACTTGTTCAAACATTTTACTTGTTAAATAGAAGCTGAATTAAGGTACACCTAATTCCATCTGGGTGACACACTCGTTTAGAACGACGTTTCCTTCCGAATAGTGTTCCTGCAAGGAAAGAGATGCTAAATCATTAGTGATATGATTATTCGCCCCTGAATCAGCAAACCATAATCCATTATCAAGAGTTGCATTAGCCTGAGCTGCCATGGCCATAAGATCCGCGGGCGGGTGTCGACCCTGAAAAGTGTAGTCCATATGATTGAAGCAATCAAGTGCAGTATGACTATTGCCTCCATAAATTTGACAGGCATACGGATTTGCCGCATTGGAAATATTATTGGGATGCGAGGATCAATTTGGAATTGGGCTAGAGAGCCCAGTAATCTATTGCGACAAATTCTGATCCGGGTGGCGTGGGCTGTTGTTATAATTCTGTCTCGACCCATCTTGACTTCGACTTGGCCCTCTTTCGGACGCCAAATTTGACCCAAATTCTTGAGGATAACCTCTGCTTCGTCGAAAACCCGCTGAGCCTTGAGAATGGCAATTTCCATTGCCAGAAAATCGACTGCATCCAGGGAAACACCCGGTGTATCGGCTATGTCCGGAGAAGCAACCGTGGCCTCCACAAAATCCTCCTCGTCCTGAAGATGCAAATTGGTGCGGGTCACCGTAATCGATGGTGTCGCTCGTCGACCACAACATGATGGCGTCTGATTCCGATGATGGAGGCACGGCAACGAGCAATTCATACGACAAAAGCTCCCCTTCAAAGTCCTCCATCGTTAATTTGGTGAGTCAGCGAGCGAAAGATATGTGAGACACGAATAATTGGAACACAGAGGATAATCCACCGGCAATATAGCAAGGAGTTCGTCGTCCGTGATCATCTGACCGGCGGCTGACAATTCTGCTCTAAGGAGTTTGACAAATTGGAGGAAGGCACTGCAATTTTGCGACCCTTGTCTCAGATTTTGGAGCTTCCGCTTCAGATTAAGAACCCGTGAAGCATTTTTTTGGAGAGAATCTCTATGACAGCTTATCCCAAACTCCAGCTGTACTCGCAAAGCCGTATGTCTCAGGAAGTATTTCGGGCGATAGGGATTCATTAATCAGAGCCAGTACGAATTGATCCTTGCGGCACCATTCGACAAATTTGGGATTGACTGTTTCTTTGATACCCTTTTGTGCATCTTCTTCTGTTTCTGGGAGAGTAGCCACTGGACAGAATGTCGTTCCATCAGCGATCGACATCAGATCATGACTTCGTAAGGCAGGTACCATTTGAAACATCCTAGATAAATAGTTGTTAGAATCAAGTTTAACGGATACGATTTGTGACAGGTTGGGAAAGGAGAAGGCCATTGGAGATGTTGCTGTTTCGTTCTTTGAGGAGACTGGAGATTTGGAGCAGAATCATACTGTGATTCTAGATTTTGAGAGATGAAGATTGTTAATGAAAGCACCACATGGTGCTGCAACTGCACAGAGCAAATCAACTGCTTGTTGTTGCTGTGAAGAGGATGTTGAACACCACGCAGTGTTGCTGATTTCTCGAGTGACAACACTTCAAATGAGAATCTTGAGTCAGACACTCAACTTAGGATCAATAACTGCGTGAGCAAATTTGCTCCGATACCATGCAACAAAACTGAGAACTTGGAGGGATGAAGATGATGAAAACTGAGAACTTGGAGGGATGCGGAAAATGGACAATCTGAAGCAATGGAAGAGATCTGTCCAGCATCTGTAGGCAGATGCAAATGCAGGGTGACTGAACTGGCGCAATTTATCCCTGCTCAACAAAAGGACATTATAGTCATGACACTAATTGTAAAAAAAAGTTGATGATGAAAACAAATGAACGATTGAATAAACTATTTTTCCTTACTTCTTTACATTGTATATAAGTACATTATATAGACATGTCTAGGAGAGTTGATGGGTCGTACAAAGTGTACATGGTCAAGTTATAATACAATGCATGAGCAAGGGTCAGAATCCACAAGGAGCAAGGTAAACATGTTTAAGAAAACTGGTTTCAGTCATGATATCAGTGACTTTAGGAGTGCATAACCTTTGGATGAAAAATCAGATTGGCATAAACTAAAATGATTTGGAAACCTAAGGTGATGAGGTTCAATTGTTCAGAGACAACTTAATCAAAATCGCAACGGAAACTGGTGTAAAAATTCAGTGAAATGAGGTGATTCAAATATGCAGTAATTTTGCCAAAGCTAACATGCATCAATTCTGTATCTAGTCCTATCTATCAGGCTTATCTCATTCATTCCACCACCAAAATCCTATATAGTCAGGTCCCTTTTGAGGCTCACTGACTAGTCTTCCTATCATGTGAGACATTTTGGCTGCACAGCCTCATCTCCATCCAATGCAAGGGAAAGAAAGCTCTATGGAACAGTTTGTTTGAATATGGCACCTAAAGCTAGGGGTCATCCCCCAAGGGCGAAGGTGTGTGTGTGCTAGTCATCCTACTCATGTAAATGCATCTCGCTGAGGACACAAGCTATGAAAAAGTCTATGAAATGTGATCAAGATTTCATAAACTAAATAACATAACACATTCATAAGCTGAAATTGAATGAACTAATATTTAGAAATGAATATTCGAATCAAAACATGTAGCTAGGCTCAACTGAGACTTGAATCTAAATAAGCTTAGCTCATGCTAGAAGCATGAGCGAATACATCCAAGAAATAAACAGAAATACAGCCCATAGTGAGCAAAGAACAGCAGCTTCAGAAACTGGATGCTCTGCCTCCTCTGTTCTTTTATTGAGTTCTTGAATTTTTTCTGGACTTCCATTCTTCAAAATGTTGCCTCTCTCTCGTCCTAGAGCCTCTCTTGCAAGTGTAAAAGCCCTAGAATTTGTGATTAGACGTCCTCGCCCTTCAAAATTGTGAGGAACACGTGAAAATGCTAAAGGGCAGCAGAGTCCTTTCCTGCTCAGGTGCGCTTAGTTGCTGATATTCCTTCCAGAAAGTTCTCGTGGAGGACTCAAATGTAATAACTCCTTGCAACTTGAAGGGGAACGGTTAAGGTTGATTGTGGCAAAATATCTGATTTATCCCTACAACCGTTTGAGAGATATGCAGCCATCTCTGGGTATATGTGTAACTGTCTCCACATATCAGACAGAATAAGGATATTCCGTTATATCTCCTTGTGGCGGCTGATTTTGGCTGTAACTCCTATGACATTTGTAGCAAACTTCTTGACCTAGCTCGTAGTAAAATTTCAGAATTATCCTCCCAGACAAGTGAGAGATATGCACCGAGCAAGGTCACTGCAGTCATTCCCCATTTTTTACCAGATTTGGTAAGATAGCTTTTTAGCATCTTTTAGCTCTTTCCTCTTTGATCAATGATCCCCTCCTTGATCATGTGGCTTGTTCTAGAGCACCTGAGCCATCACAGATTGATATCACATGTTGAGGAGTGTGTTGGACCTTCAAAATGTTCAGATAAAAGCAGCCTAGGTCCAGTTTTCACACTTTGAACAGAAACTCCTCACTTTTGCACATATTCTGATACTTAGCATTCTAGCTTGCACTTTGCTGATATCTGGTCCAGAGTTGTGTTGTAGCTGCATTGGTCTCGGCCTAGATGGTTGCTGATTGTGTCTTGATGCGTTATGGATTTTTGGACCTCAACAGAATGGCTGAATCAGTCAGTTTGACACAAACCATGACCTTGAGAAAACATATACTCCATATTTGTGCAGAATATACTCTAGAACGTCTTCATATACTCCAGCGGATCTGTTGATATTTGGCTCCAGACCTAGATTGCACACTTGTATGAAAATTCTTTACTTCATTCCAAGGTGTGCATGGATGATTTGTAGCATCCAGGAGCTAAGAAGGTAGCCAAGATCAGTCACTTTGGAGCCTTGAATCCATGCCTTGAGCTGGTTTGTATAAAATGCATCTAAAATGCAGGAATCCTTCCAAAAATCACTAGTTTGCACCAGGTTGCTGAAAATAGGCTCTTGTCCTGCATTTATACAATTAAGCCTGAAATGAGGTGCAAAAATAGGTGTTTAGGTAAACAAATCGATGAAAATACATGTGAAATGAGCCTATAAAATGCATATGAAATAGGATCATCAGGGTCTTGCCAGCATTTTGATGCAACAGGTTCTACAGCCTCTTCCAGTTCATCATCAGATTTTAATTGATTTTCACCCTTTGGATCTGCTGCCCAGAAGTGTGACAGGGGGGCACCATCTGTGGTGATTGGAATGTCAATCATATCTCCCTCATCATCTGAACTTACAATCAGATCCAGTGTACCCTCATCTTGGAATAATATTGGAGGTTCAATGTTCTAGTCTGTCATATTTCTATAGACCCTTCTCCTTTTCAGCCAAATGATGGGATTCTGTTCCTGCATCTCTTTCAGCTAGATCAATTTATTTTGCTGCTACTTTCTCTTTCTTTTTTTGGAGTTTGAACGTCTCTTAATAACTCCATAATGTGTCTAAGTGGGTTTCTCAGTAGGGATTGAAGGGTCTGGGTTGGTTGCTAAATGTGCATTTGAAGGGGCTTTAACAAGATCAGAATCTGCTACGACCACCCCATTGTTTATATCAGCTCGAATCTTAACAGTTTCATCAGCATTAGCAATCCCTGTATAAAAAACGTCAGGAGTTCTCTGCCTCTCATCAGTAGGTTCATGTTAAAGTTCCTCATCAGCATTAAGACAAGAAAAAGCATTAGAGATGGTAATAATTTGCTGCTCAGTAGTAAACATAGTATTGGGATTAAGGTTACCTCAGCTTTGAACCTATTGCCACAATTAGCTTCCTCATTTCAATCATGGACAGACGGTCATGGTTGAATTTTCCAACAACAGCAATGTGCCAGGTGAGCCTACAAAGCTTCAATTTCATCCTTAGTGAAGGAAATCTTAGGTTCTCCCTTCCATTCACCCAATTTCTTGAGGGGGGTCGGCAAGTAAGCTGAATTGTTGCCAGCGCCGAAGAGTGTTGCGAACGATCTCTGTATCATTGAATCGAATCTAGCAGACGGAGGTTTGAACGCGGAACCATAAAGTGGAGGAAAAGCCTCATGTGACGTAGAGCTGGCCATTGGCCGGTGTCTAGGAACAACCAAAATCAGAATTGGATGGTAGATCCAGCCAGAGATGCCAAGACGGCACGATTCTGCCAGCGAGATTAGAGGGCGGCGGAAAGATTTTCAAATCGCACCTCGTAGTTGTAAGAAATAGTGGTGTTGGGAAATAACAGTTTGATCAACCTTATACCGAATACAGAAAACTTCAAGAATTGTTAGGAATCTCCGAGGCCTGTGAATCACAGTTTCCTTAAAACATATTCGTCCTCTCCTAGGTGCTTTGAGAATCTGGACGTCTATCTCCCAGGATACAATGGAGAACGAATAGCTTTGCATAGCACTTGCAGTACTATTCCGGCGAACTCGAACTGTGTCTTCCTTCTATCACCAAG
>JAOYMZ010091205.1:0-10781 GCA_025802335.1 Pinguicula primuliflora
ACACAATTTACTTTTATATTAGTCAATATATATTAATTATTAGAATATTTTTATTTTAAAAGTTAATCTGTTACCCCGAATAGTGTCATGGTGATTACGACGATAATTGCAAATAACATGACTACACACGGTTAACCGGGTTACAGCATTCAGTCTCAGTACTCTACTTTCGTAAATATCGACGACATGTCTGGATTTCCCCATACACGTAACCCAAATAGCTGAGTCGTCGTACACACATCATGCTTCACGGGAGCGACTACATGCGGTAAACCCGGATACATCAGTCGGGCACTACAACCAAATAATAAGTGACGATCCGTGTTCTTTTTTCCGATTAACGTAAACCAGGATAGTGTTGTCGTTCATTCCTCAGTGGATACGATAAGCGCGACAACGTGCGGTGAACCAAGCACCGGCATTCGGTACCCATACCCTAAATTTATAAGTTTTTTGTCTTCCTAACTTAAGTTATTTTGATATATTGGTCGTAAATCGTTTACTATCATAAAAAAACAATAAATACATTGATGATAATAGATGCATTGATACAAACTACAGGGTTGATATAATCCCGACATTCGACACTAACCCTATAACCCACCAAAAGGTCCAAAATACAGAAACGAGTTTTTCATACCCTTAACATCCGCTAGCAGCAGGAGCAGGACTGGAATTGGTATCCTTATATAATTCCAAAATTAAATCTGCGGAGACGACACTATCACCCTCACTGTCACTAGAAGAGATTATACGGATTTCAGGATACATGTCGGGGGAGGCAGGGGCTTCAAGTTCATCGTCGTTGTCACTGCTGATGATATACATTTCAGGTTTCATGGCGGGGCCAATTAGTGCTTCAGGGTTGTCGTCATCGCCACTGGAGGAATCATAGCAAAGGTCATTAATGGTGCCGACGGCACCCTAAATACAGACGACTACGAACTTAAGAGATGAGATGGTGGCCTTGAATGAGGCAATTGCTGCATCGTACGCGCGACTACGATAACAAGCCATGTATTCTCTATCGACCACTTCTTCAGAAAGTCGGTCAACTTTACCAGCAAGCATGAATGCCATTTTCATGAACAACAGTGCCTTGGATTCATCGTCGAATGCGTTGGCTACGATGTCGACAAGCTCTGCGATGTCAAAAGTAATAAATGCAGTTCGTGCGGCTAGTGTCCGTAGGCCACTAGTGGCTGTCTTACCGGGGAACTTGACGCGATTACCTAGGGCAGTAGTTGCACAATCATCTGTAGCACACGTTTTAGATGCAATATCGTTGGGAGTCTTTGCTCAGAGAAAACGTGTAATGCATTTTTTATTATTACGCACAATGGCTTCGATTTTGGCCACATCTCGGTCTCCGAACAAGTAGGCGTATATGGCCAGGTTGGCGGTCGCAGAGGCGTAGTTTGCCATGCATGCGACGGGTGAGGTTTGCAAAAGAGATAGTCATCGTGCTATCGGTGGCATCAACTACATCGGCCAATATCATCAACAATGACGGCGGCAGATTTTCTAATCTTATCTCTGGGTGAAATTTTGAGAGGAGAAATGATTAGCAACTGACAAAGAAGGTAATGCCGGCGATGATTTCTGTAGATGTAGATGTGATAATTGATATGACCATCATGGTCTTGAGCCGAGCGACAATAGATACTCTGATAAACTCATTAATACAAAACGTTAATAAAAAAAGAAACTATCAAGCCGCTACATCTAAATATATCGAAAATGACACACTGACCAAATGGTGGCTTCGGTACCACCACGCCAGACACGCTACCTCATTAATACAAAAAGTTGTTAATACAAAACTATCAGGTCTTTACATGACATCCTCAAATGGGCAATTCATTGTGGAAAATCGAAGTGGCATAGAGTTCCCTATAATGTTTCACTGTATCAGGATTCCTGTATTTCCCAAAATTGTCTTTGAACCTCATCATGTGCAGTTCTATGTTCTTGCACATGTAGATAGCATTGTTTCCGCTGTTTATACAAAATCAGAAGATACAAGCCATTTGTTAGCGCCTAGCAATAGAAACACTATTATTCATACGATTATGTACTTACGTGGAGTGCAAGCCCTGCTTGACCTCAAAAGATACACCTCTTAGGCATTTCCACGTCCATTGTTTCATGTCGAGAGGAATTTTTTATCACGCCCATTGTTTTATCTCATCTTGAAGTCTGCTTCCTAAGTCTTCGTCACGTTCGACATGACACTGCACAATGATCTTATAAATTTTCCCAAATCCTGATCATTGAGCACATCTGGCTCGTTGTCAATAACTTCTATTTCTCCCTTCCGCCAGTCTATTACAACAACCACCCAATGCCTGTTGTCGATGTTCCAAGGCACGTAAACTAGATCGCAATCCAACCATGATGGTCCCCAACAGGGTAGGCATGCCATCACATGATCCATGAGTGACTTCTTAACATTACTGCATTTTTTTGCCTCGGCTGCTCATGACTGTAGTACAAAATGTTGACATGACAATTACCTTATTTTGTGGAAACACGCTAGCATATTTTTCTGATCTCTTCCTTATCAGATAGAGGATTTCCTCAATGATCTGGGATATAGAATGGAAATGAAAAAATTGGTTAGAGAAATGCTCAATTTGAACCAAATACATTTATTAAACCTTACTGTTACCTGCAGCCACACATCAATCCCCAAAAGAGCACGAAAGTCTTCCGTTGAAACACAAACATGGCCACCCCAAATATCTTCTGACCTTCTATGTTCGTCCTCCTTATTCATCCACATAAAGAGATTATCTAGTGTTTTTATCTATTCTGCGAACGTCGAGCTGGAATTGTATGCCTTATTCCTCTTAAAAACTCGTCTAACAATCATGACTTCGTGCACCTTTGGCCTAGGCCCCCATTTTCTCTTGCAGCTACTTGTTTTTTCCCGTTTTCCTTTTATAGAAGCAACATCTTCAGTGAAAATTTCATCACCGTAAACGATATTTGCCCCCCAATAGTCAACACTACATACCAATGATGGTGGCATCTTTGGTGTCGTATCTCCGGCACCACTTTCGAGTACATTCTGCTCTGCCGAAAAGTCAATACTACATACCAATAATGATGGTTGTGTCTTATTAGGTGTCATACCAACGGCTTCACTTTCGATTACATCCCGCTCATTGTTGGATGCTTCACTTTCGATTATATACCGCTCACTTTCGATTATGTCTTGCTGAAAATTCAGCTGCTTGTGTAAAGCCTCCGCGACAGTCTTCAACTCACAATTTGCAGAACGCAGCATTTTGCTCGTTTTATCCACCCTTGATTTAATTTAATCAAAACGAGCAAAAATATTATTGTCTTCTTCAAGCACATCATTGGCGAATTTTTCTAATGTCTTCTTGATCTTATACAACTCCTGTTGTGCTCATCCTGGTAATCAGGCGATACATTCCTGATAACAGTCTGACCAAGCTGTTGATATTGATGAGTAGGTGGATTTGGGGGTACTGGCAAGTCACTTTGATAGGGCCCATTAGATCAGTCATCTACATATTTCTGAGGGGGAGTATCGTCCCCCTCTCCATCAGAGTCATCAGCAATATATGCCCCATCACCGAACAATTCCAGTTATCCGATGATCTTCAACGTTTGTCAAGTAGGCAATATCCTTCATATATTGCAGCCCACTCTCTTTCTTGCTGACCACCATTCTTGCTGCTGAGACTCTGACGGGTCATTCATCATTCTTCCCGTCTGCAGCGGCGAAGCTGGTTGGGCCTACCATGTGTGCATCGGAAGAATTTCCTTTACGATACCAGTAATTGTTCGATCCAAGTTCACGTGAGTGTCTGAGGAATTTTCGAACGACATGTTGATGGATTCAGTCAAGGTTTTCGATTGAAGGATTACAATTTTTTTTATTTTTGGAGAGTTTTTCCTTTTGACGGAGATGGGTTAGTGAAAAGTCTTCTGACGATTGACTTGATTAGAAGGAATTAAGACAGTTTAGTATTTTATTTCTTTTCTTCATTTTCTTTTAATGCCATTTAAGTAAAAAAAACAATAAAAGTAAATCAAAAATGAAATAGGAGCTTATATTTCAAAATAGAATTTTCGTGGAGCTCACTTGTCCAATTATTTTCCGCTTTTGTGGGTAAATATTCTTATTGAATGCAATTATAGAATTTTCATTAATCTAATTGTAATATTTTGCAACCTGAAAATTTGTGTGGCTATGTAACCTGATGGACATGGAGCTCCATAACTAGTTGCACATGGAGCTCCATAACTAGTTGCACATGGAGTACTTGCAGCAATGGCATCAAGAGTAAAATGTAGGTAACAAGGCTTCATTTCATTGTACTAAGCTAAAGAGAATTTTTCTTTAGATCTGAACTCACCTCTACTATGTGCGATTTGCACACAGTAGATCGCGACTTAATCTTTTTCGAGCGACGGCCGGATGGCCGCCGTTGTTTCACTATCGAGGTCGGCAAAGTTGGCCTCTCCTCACCAGGTTCTGGCTTCGTCCCTTCGCCACAGCGTTCATCGATCGCCAATTAAGGAATGGTTGGACTCAATTCTAGAAATCGGAAAACCTCGCGTGGCTTCCGAAGACCTAAATCGGAAGGTTGTTGCTCGTTCTCCAATTAAACTGCCGATTGCTTCTCGCGGTGCATCATCTGCGAAGGATGTTGGTTCGCTGTCTGAGAAAGATTTTGGTACTCGGAAGAGGCAGCTAGACTATCAGAAACCAAACCTGGAGCTCCAGCAAAATCGTTTCAAGGACAGAAACCAAGGCCTCCTAGCATATTCCAGGTCATATTTCTTCACTGCTTTTCCACGACTCTGGTCGAGAGCGGACATGTTTGAAACTTTCTCAGCTTATGGCAAGGTTATTGATCTGCATTTACCTAGTAATCCTGATAGACTGGGGCGTATGTATGGATTTGTCAGGTTTCCCCTTTCAATTAATCCAGAGTTTCTATTACTTCAGCTCAATGGTATTTGGATAGGTACTTTTAAACTGCAAGTCCATTTAGCCAAAGAAGTAAATGGCCCGGAGATTAAAACTGTATCTAGTAGCTCATTGCCCCTGCCTGAATTATTTCCAGATACAGATAAAGTTCAATGTCACTTGGCTCCAGATTCTGCAACATGGTTGGAAACTTGTTTAATAGGTTTTCCACAATCTATCTTGGATGTAGGAGCTCTGAATATGATCTTGTTATATAGAGTGTTCTGCAGTTCGTATAAATAGAGGGGAGGTGTTGATTAGAACACCAAATTCTGAGCAACAGCTTCTTTTGCTTCAAGATAGGGATAACTTGTCTCGGTTGGGTCTAAATGGTGTTAGACCTTGGAAGTTGCTCCGTGGTAAACCAGCTAGGATAGCATGGGTTCGTGTTCGAGCTATTCCAGTTCAGTATTGGGCTGATGGTCTGTTTAAGTCCCTAGCTGACAACCAAGGTGAATTGGTAATGCTTGATGAGCACACGAAGAACAGAACGAAAATGATATGTGGTAGGATGCAGATTCTAACCAACGCACAAAACTGGATTCATAAATCTATTCTAGTATAAATGGAAGGGGGTTACTTCTCTGTCTCCATTACTGAGGAAAGACATTTTGAGCGATCTTGGAAGGTCACTTCACAAATGCAAAAAACTGAATTGGATCCAAAGACATGGCCGGTCTTTCCCCATACCACCCCAACCGGTGCAGCTCATCTCATCCCTGATGTTCAAAAAAGTGGATCTCCAGCTAAGGCAAAACCCCAGCCACAACAAGCTCCAATCAGCGTCCTGGCAGAGGAAGGGATGCCAAGTTCCAATCAGCATTCTGATAGTCCAAAGTTGGAGACTTTGTTTGAGCTTCCTAGCCCTAAAACTGTTGGAAAGATGTAGGGTCAGGGCAATATTCAGCGTTCAGTTCACTGCGTGGAGGGTCAAAATGAGGACGGGGGTTATCAGCCACCTAGGGAAAGTCCGCCACAAGAAAAGGTAACAAGCAATTTGAGGAGGAAGAGTTGGGCTGAAATGGTGGAGGAGGATGAAAGGGAAGCAGCTACTAGCTTAGATCCTGATCTGGGGGGTCTCCTGAAGACTCTTGATCCTGGAGCGCTGCCATATGTTCCCCAATCCTCGGTCTATGCATATTCTCCTACTGTTAAGGAGTTGGATGAGCCAGACCTTACCGTTAGAGCTGCAACACTGCAGGAAATCTCTGAAGAACTTCCTATGGCGTTGGACATGGAATCTCCGCAACTCCCAATGGTTGTAGCTTCTGCAGGAGGCTCACCAATATCTCTGAAAATGAAAGGCAAGAGTGGGATGACAATGGTGAGCTCGGGGTCAGGTGAGTCAATAGAATTTACAGAGGAACGGTATGCTCATTTTCCTCCAGCCCCTGTTTTAATGTTGTCAATGTTTGTGGATTTGGCTATGGCGAAAAAAAGGAAGTCAGAGGCTAAAAAGAAACCCAGCCCTCTAAATTTGAACCTCAGACGAAGTAGTAGAAACATTCTAAATATCAGATCTGATTCAATTTTCAGTCTGGTGGCAACAAAAAGGTAGTCTGATCCTCGGGGGAGCTGAACTTTGAGGCTACTGCTCTGTTTCTTGCTTATCTGAAAAAGAGTCTGATTCTTGGGGAAGCTGAACTTTGAGGCTACTGCTCTATTTCGTGCCTATCTGAACATCAGGCAGCCCAAAGCTCTTGCTGCTGCTACAAAAGACTATTCAGAAAACCTTGATGTTACTATTGCAACTGCGGCAACTCATTTCAAGATCTTCCCTGCTCGTTGTTCTTTTTATGTAATAACAGGTAGTTGGAACTGGTTTTGCACCTGCTTAGGTTATCAGCTTGTTAGAAAAAGGGTGGCTGAAATGCGACTTTGTATGCGCAATTTTTTTAATCGAATAAAACTTTCCTTGAAAAAATGATTGTAACAAGTCTGTATAAGGACAAACTTGTTGAGAATAAAGATTACGTGAGAAGTTGAGAAAATACCCCACATCTCTACAGGATCCATAGATGCTTAAATCAAGTTTATGCCATCATTTTAGCATTACTCCATCCCTGCGAAGCTTTTTCAAGCTTTAAAGTTTGTATATATTGTACTCTTGCAAATTAGTAGCTTTGTATTAGTAGTTATATTATCTTTGTTTTTGGTACTAGTTTTATCTTTTTTCGTTGTTATAGGATGATAGATTTACCCACCTTGGCTGCTATTTATGTTCTGATGGCTACTTATGAACAATGGTAAAGGAACAAAGAAGCATGCCGGCAACGAAAGCATAACAGAAATGAGCCTAAGTATAGTATGCTTGAAAAAATTCCAATGCAGGTAGAGCACATAAACAAGTTCACGGTAGGGAATAACATTGACTACTTTGCGAACCTTAGAGTAGATCAATGAACCTTTGAGAAGCTACGTAAAATCTTAGTAGAAACCGTTGGCCTACAAAACGATAAGTACGTAAAGGCAGAGGAAAAAATAGCAATAACATTTTGGATCCTAAGGCACCATACTAAGATTAGACCCGTAGATTTTGAATTCAAGAGGTATAGTGTCACAATAAGTAAATGTTTTCACGAGACACTTCAAGTGTTGCTTGATTTGAAAGACAAATATCTAGTTAAGCCACAAGCCGCAGCTGAAGATACTACCTCATCTAGGTGGGGTTGTTTCAAAGTACTATTCAATGTTTACTACTTTTAAGTTCATATAATACTCGTGTTTAATGTGCAGTATTTTTTGTGCTTATGTCCATGTGCAGAGATCTCTGTTCGAGAGTATGACTGTTTCAGTCGTCTAGACACCGTCTAGGAGGTCAAAAATGTCAGTCCGCCCCAATTTTACCCTGGGTGTTGTGACTGGGAGCCCCGGGGCGGTAGGCCTAAAATTTAATATATATAAATAAAATAAATTAAATTTGTCGACGGCTGTACGCTGTCTAGGCGGCCACTCTGATCGCCCAGACCGCCAAGGAGGCCCCATACACCAACTAGCGTACAAGGATCTCCCAACGATTTCTCGAACCTTGGCAGAGATGCTTGGGTGCATTGGACGATTCCTATATTCCATTGCATGTGCCACAGGAGGATCAGGATAGGTATCACACTTGAAAAGGGCTTATTGCCACTAATGTCCTTGGGGTGTGCGACACCAAGGGTCGATTTGTCCATGTTCTTGCTAACTCCGAAGGAACAGTGGCTGATTCTAGGGTTTTGAAAAGGCACTCCTACATTATGATTTTCGTGTACTAAAAGGTAGGTAACAATAAGATTAAATTCATTTCAATATGCTTCTAACTGATATTATTACTCCTTGATTTTCAGGATTTCACTATTTATGCGATAGTGGGTATGCACTTGCTATTGGGTTTTTAATGCCATGTCGTGCAACACGTTGCTACCTTGAGGAATGGGGTTCTCAACCAAGCAGACAACCACATAACTTCAAAGAGTACTTCAATATGATGCATGCAAGAGCTGAGAATATCATCGAGCGAACCTTTGGGATTTTAAAGAAAAGGTGGGCAATTCTTTGAAGCCCGAGCTTCTATCCGGTAGACACAAAAATTGATATTATACTTGCTTCCACTCTCCTACATAATTTTATCCTTCTTGAAAATCCAAATGATCATCTGTACACCGAAAGTATAGATGACGATGCAGACCAAGATAATTCGAACAATGATCCTGACGAGCACGAGTTTATTGGAACTCTAAAACATCAACAGAATGAACAAATTGGAGGGATGAGTTGGCAATGTCTATGTAAAACTCATGGCTTAGTAGATCTTAGTTCAGTTTTATGAAACTTGTTGGTTTGATTATGAAATTCTCACGTTTTGTTTTGTTGGATCAATTTGAGATATTTTGAATGCTAATGATGTTTTGATGATTGTCTTTCAATTCCAATGATGTTTCGCCAAGCACACGACTTCCTCTCAATCGACCATCCACTTCAAGGTCAATAGAAAATGTAACAGATAAATTTGTAATTTGCTACATTAACACAATATAAAGATATGAATCTCATTACAATATAATAATAAGAAGAAACATTTATCCAAAATAAACAATCTTGCTGTTTTCCACCAACTACAAACAATATTTCAAACCAAACATGATTGCGAATGACAGGCGTGCAAAGTGTGCACGGTCAAATAATAGTACAAAGCTGGTGAGCTAGGGTAAAAACATATTTTAAGAAAATCAATTTTCATTATGCAGCAGTAAGTTCAGGATTGCATATCTTTCAAATAAATTGTCAGATTTAGATGAAACCAAATTCTTCAAAAAGCTAAGGAAATAAGGTTTAAAAGCTATGAAGACAACTTGGCCAAAATCGCAACAGGAACTTGTGGAAAAATTCAGATAAGAAGAGTGATTCAAAGCTGCAGTATATCACCTAACTAACATGGTTCAATTCTACCTCTAATCCTACATATCAAGTATATCTCATCCATTCCACCACCAAACTCAAGTATAGCTAGGTCCCTTTCGAGGCTCACCGACTAGTCTACCAATCACAGGGGGCATTTTAGCTTTACAGCCTCACCTCCATACATGAAAGAGAAGAAAAGATCAATTGAACAGTTTGTTTGAATATGGCACCTAATGCTAGGGGTCATCCCCCAAGGGTGAAGGTGTGGGTGTGCTAGGTGTTCTACTCAGGCAAGTGCTTTCGCTTTAATGCAAGAGCAACGAGTGTAATTCATAAAATGTGATCAAGATTCTATAAACTATAAAGCATAACACTCATAAAACTGGAATGAGAATAACTTATATTAAGGACTAAAGAGTCGAATCAAAATATGTAGTTAGACTCAACTGAACCTTGAATCTAAATAAAATTAGCTCATGCTATAAGCATGAGCAAATACAATCGAAAAACATGAAGAAAAACAGCCCATAGAAACAGAAATCAACAGCTTCAGGAACTGGATGCTCTGCGTCTTCTGCTTTCTTCGGATGAAGAAGAATTTTCTGGTGTCGCCTCCCCTCTGATAAAATTCAAATGACTGCTTCAAAGTGAAGCTATTCCAATGTGTAAGCCCTGGAAAGTGTGAGATTACACCTAGGTCCCTTGGATATGTGCTGAGCAACAGAATTGTTGAGGGGCAGCAACGTCTTCTCATCTACAGGTGCACTGAATTGCTAATATTGCTTCTAGAAACTTCGAGAGCTCAAATGACAATGCACCCTAAATGTAACTTTGAGAGGAATGATCTAGGTATAATGTGGCGAAATCACAGATTTATCCCTGTAGCTGTTTAGGATTTGTGCACCAATATGTGGACAGATGTGTAACTGACTGCACTTTAGCAAACAGAATCAGCATTTTCCGTCATATCTCCTTGTGGCGGCTGATTCTGGATGTGACTCCATCATGACATTTGAAGCACAGTTATTCACCTAGCTCGTGGTAAAATTTCAGAATTATTCTCCCAGCCAAGTGAGAGATATGCACTGAGTAAGGTCACTGCAGTCATTCTCTAGACTTTGCAAAAAAATGGACAGACCACTTTTTAACAACTTTTGGCCATTTCTTCTTTCAGCAAATGGTCCCCTCCTTGATCTTGTGGATTGTTTGAGAGCATGTGTACACACCTAAATTGGTATCACACGGCTAGAAGTCCTTTGGACCCGCAAAATGTGCAATTGCAACATGATCTAAGTGCAACAGATGTCATTCTTCTCGGTTTTGCACAACAAGTGTGATTCTGCACCTCATCATCCAGGATGAACTGCACCCTCAAATGATCATGTCTCGT
>JAOYMZ010091216.1:0-10781 GCA_025802335.1 Pinguicula primuliflora
TAACGATGTGCCCAATTCCGTCAACGGGCAACCCTAGTGGCCGGAATTGAAAATCATGTCTAAAATCCTATTTTTTTTACTGTCATCGGATGCTTCACCTTTTTTATAAAGTTTAATGTAGCCACATTTGAGAAATATCAACTAAAGGGTTAAAGATTTCGGAATCGGTAAAAGAATTGATGATGCTTGCACATATTACATACAAACCAATATGATACGTGTACCATTATTGATTGCGGAATCGGCTAAAGATTTGGATTACGCTAAGAATACAAGTTTAAAGACACTAGCTAAATAAATAAAGACACAACTTTGATGGTGTATTTTTTTTGGTAACTAAGATTGTTTTTATTCCTTATTCACAAACATATACATATGTACATTGGTCACTTACAATAATATCCATAAGTTATATGTAAGCCCAGCAGATAATGGATCTTCAAAATCAGCCAAGTTAGACGTTGTATTTAAATTGCCGAAATTATGTTCTATATTTTGTGTCTATGGCTAGATGCACATCAGCTCTCCCTGGCAACTAGCTCCTTGAATGACTGGCTACGTGACCCAGTTTCTCCAATTATGTAATTATGTTTGATATTCGGTAGAAGATAAACTCTGAACCTACGGATTATGTACATAACATTTTTTTACATTTATATCAGGATGCGCAGACTACTTGGGAATCGGCTAAGGAGTTGGGAGTAGAATCATCCAACACGGATAACCAGTTTATACACAGATTGGCTGAAATCGATGATCAGGCTGTGATTAGCTATAAAGCACAAGGTGAACCAGCGGACAAAGTTAAAGAATAATGTAGATTTTGTCTTTAATCATGTGTGGTTTAGGCCCAAGGAGTAAACGTTCTGCGATCAGAGAATTGGTTAAGAGGAATAGAGTGAGCTTCTTTTGCCTACAAGAAACTAAGGCAGAGGAGCTAAGTAGAAGAAAAATCAAAAGTCTTTGGCCAGATGATAACTTTGAATGGATGCATAGAGCTGCAGTATGGAATTCAGGTGGCATCCTCAGTGTATGGAGTAAAAATGTGTTCACACTTTCGAATTCTAGTACAGAAGAGGGATATCTGGCAATTACTGGATATTGGGGGATGGAAAGAACACAAATCATGTTGTTTAATATATATTCTCCACAATAAGCAGCTGAAAAGAGACTATTGAGGTTGCGATTATTGACGGCAGTATCAGCTTCTCAGTTGGAAAACTACTGCATGGTAGGAGATTTCAACGCTATCAGGAATTTCGATGAACGCATTAGTGTTGCACCACCATCAGTTAGAGACATGAAGGAATTTAATGAGTTCATATTAGAAGGAAAACTAAATGACATCCCATTGTAGAGAAGAAAGTACACATATTATAACTCCAGGGGCTCCTGCTATAATAGGCTAGACCGATTTTTGCTCTCAGGCGCATGGTTGAACACTTGGCCGGACTTATATCGGCATGGTCTAAGCAGAGATATATCTGATCACTGCACAATTTTACTAACGACAGAAGCTCTAGATTGGGGTCCAAAGTCTTTCAACACACTCAACAGTTTGGCAAGATCACAAAGAATTGGCGCCTATGCTCAAACAAAAATTGCAGAACAGTAGATTAAAGGGTAGGAAAGGGTTTGTGCTACACCATAAGTTGTGGTTACCGAGAGATGGACTTAAGATCTGGGATAGAGATTGCTATGGTATGACGCATAAGAACAATGAAAAAAAGCAATGAAGAAATCACAAGATTTGATTTGTTATCTGAAACCAGAGTGTTAACTATTGAAGAAGCTGAGGAAAGGAAAGAAGCTACACTGGAGCTAAGAAAGGACAGGGGAGCATAAGATAAGTTGCTATTTCAAAAGTCTAGGATCAAATGGATAAGAGAAGAAGATGGTAACATGGGCTACTTCCACGCGAAGATAAAATCAAAGAGATCTTGAAGCAACATTCGAGGCTTAATGGTGAATGGGCAGTGGCTAGAAGGAGTACAGGAAGTAAAGGAAGCAATAATGGACCACTTCTCAGAGCTGTTCACATCAAACAACCGTGAAAGACCATATATGAACATAGCAGCAACTGCTCAGACCACAGAGGCAGAAAATAGAATGCTGACAGCTCCTTTTGATGAGGATGAGATCAAACAGGCTGTGTGGAGTTGTGAGTTCTCCAAAAGTCTGGGAGCGGATGGATTTAACTTTTTCTTCATTCAGAAGAATTGGGACACGATCAAGTGGGAGTTCATTGAGTATATGCAGGAGTTTCAAAGGGAAGGAAGACTATCTAAAGGGTTAGCAGCAATAATCATTACACTTGCTCCAAAGGTGAACAATCCAACAAAGCTGGACCAATTTAGGCTGATCTCTATGATCGGATGCGCCTATAAAATCTAATCAAAGTTACTGGCATCAAGATTAAGCAGAGTTATGGGGAGGGTGATCTCATCTAACCAAACTGGCTTTCTTCGGGGGCGCCAAATATTGGATGGAGTACTGATTGCAAATGAGATCATTCATAGCTACAAAAAAAAGCCGCAAATCACTGTTTCTGTTCAAGGAAGACTTTCAGAGAGCCTTCGGCTCTTTGGAGTGGTCATTCCTATATGAGATGCTAAGAAAAATGGCATTATGTGAGACTTGGGTCAGCTGGATGCAGGAAGCAACATCTACTGCATATGAAGCTGTCAGAATAAATGGTAGTAACACCAGGTCCTTCAAACCTAATCGTGGTTTGCGCCAGGGGGACTCCCTGAGTCCTCTGCTATTCTTATTGATGGTGGAAGGTTTACACCTATTACTACAGAGAGCTGAAGACAGAGGCATACTCGAAGGAGCAGATATAGGGGGACTGCAAATCACCCACCTACAATATGCAAATGATACGCTAATGGTGTTAGAGGTGGGTGACAATTCAGTTATAGCTGCAAGAAGGATCCTACAAGTGTTTCAGCTGATAAGTGGCCTTGCAATAAATTTTGGAAAGAGTCAATTGTATGGAATTAACGTGAAGGAACATGAACCAGCTGAATATGCAGAGATGCTAAGGTACAGCAAAGGAGCTCTTCCTTTCCAATACATGGGTCTCCCCATAGGTGACAATCCTGGGGGAAGAAGATGTGGAAAAGCTTGTTGGATTCAATGGAAAAAAGGCTCAACAAATGGGAACAGAGATATCTCCCATTCGTAGGTCGCGTCACTTTGGCAAAATCTATTCTAATCGGACTAACCATTTTTTATCTATCTGTTTTTCAAGCTCCTAAGCAGGTGCTCAAGAAGATGGTCCAGATCATTTGCAAATTCATCTGGAGCAAGACTGATCAGCAAAAGCACCCGTTACACTGGATTAAGTGGGAAGTGTTTTTCCTGGATCAAGCAAGAGGTGGATTGGGACTCAAAGATCTAACAGCAACGAACGTAGCTCTATTATCAAAATGAATTTGGAGGTGGAGATAGGACTCGACCAGCCTATGGAGCAGAATCATAATAGGAAAATACTTCAACGATTCGGATCATATGGTGGACATTGGTCTGATCTCACTGCCAAACAATGTGTCACGGGTCTGGAGAGACATTCGGGACGATATTTCTTAAGGAAACTAATACACAACAAAGGAAAAGTGGTTGGTAGGCTCAGGTGATGCAATGACCTTCTGGAACACAAACTGGACAGGGGAGGGCTCTTTATCAACAATCGTCCAAGACCTGTACAGCCTCTCTACCTCAAAAAAGGCATTGGTATCTGATCTATATATGACAGTAGCCGAGGGAGATCGCTTGAATCTATCCTTCAGACGACAGTTAAGGCAGTGGGAAGAAGACCGAGTATGTGAACTAAAAGCAACTCTCTCAGACTTTACACTGGAGATAGATTGGCAAGATAAATTGATATGGACGACCTCTACATCGGGTGAGTTTTCTACCTCCTCAGCGTATACATCATACAAACTCTCCAAGAACCCACAAGAGGAAGAAAAACCAGAACTGTCATTTGTTTGGGGCAAGCTAGCGGCTAGAAGGGTGCAAATGTTCGCGTGGAAAGTCTTACATGGAAGAGTGCAGATAGTTGACAACCTACAATGCAGAGGAATATCATTCACAGGAGCAAAGAAAAAATATGTATGGTGTGCTCAACAAGACGAAACGATTAACCACCTCTTCTTCCAATGTAAACATGCAACTGAGATTTGGGAAAACATTTACACCTGGTTTGGCACTAAAAAACCAAACGAAATAGAGCCTCTCAAGTCACTTGACAAAATATATGGGGTTGCTCAAAGGGAGAATGGGCAGTGAAATCTGGAAGGCCATATGGCATGCTACAATATGGTATATCTCGAAAGAAAGGAATAGTGTAAGATTTGGCAGTGAAGGAATTGAAGATGTGGAAGAGTCCATTAAGCTCTCAAACTAGTTTTGTCTGGAGGCACACGGCGTCAAGCCTGCAGAATCCACTTTTTCAGACTGGTTGAGACATCCTAGACTAGCTTGTGGACTGACTTTTGCATTTAAATCTCCTTGAATGTATTTAGTTGATCCTGTGCTTGCATAAACTCGTGTAAAAGTTTTGTTTCGTTTTATTATTAAATGGAATCCTTTTTTCGACCAAAAATATATATGACATTATAGAAACTAATATATATGAAATTTGGAATTGAAGATGAGAATTTATCGCAAAAGTAACCTTATGAGAAATATGTTTTTGAAAAGTAACCTTACGAAAAAAAGAATTGCAAATGTAACCTTTATCTTTAATAATAAATCTAAAATCGAATATATTTAAGTTTATCATAATAAATGCTGATACTAAACACCCATTCCCCCATCACCGTTACGGTTTTTCGATTGTCGGAAAATATAGATCAACATTTTTCTTCTATTCTCTCCCATTCTAGGTTCAATTTTTCCAAAAACACATTCAAAAAAATCGAGAGAGACGGAGAGACCGAGAGCATCAACAGGCGCAGCATGAATAGAGTGGATCTAATCCGTGTTCTATTTTTGAATGTGCGTTTGATTCTGAATTCTAGCTGATTTATGCACAAGATTATTTAGTTCTAGGTATGGGTCATGCATTTTGGTGTGATAATTTCAATTTCGTGATCCGAACATTCTTTCTTTGAGTTAATTCAGTCGATTTATTATCGAGAATACATGCCACGGTCTGTGTTCGATCACCCAATACCTTGTAGTCATGATTACCGTGCTTGGTCGAGTAACCCGACTCCTTAATCTAATTTGTATTCTATTTTTGAAGGTGCATTTGATTCTGAATTCTAGGTGATTTATGGACATGATTATTTAGTTCTCGATATGGGTCAAGCATTTTTGTGTGAGAATCTCAATTCCGTGACCGAAACGTTCATTCTCTGGATTAATTCAGTCGATCTGTGGTCAAGAGACAAGAATACAGGCCGCAGCCTACGTTCGGTCACCCAACACCTGTAGTCGTGATTACTGTGCTTGGTCGAGTAACCCGACTCATTGATTCTACGTATTTATATTATATACGCTGATATGTTTTCTATTATTTACAGATGAAGCTGACTTTATTTTATAAGATTGTAAATCTTGATGAAGTAAAGGATCTTCCGGAGCTTATAGGAACATGCATCGCTTGTAGTTTGAGAGATGTTCAAATCGAGAAGAACCTATCGATCACATCTTTATTAGATCTCATTTACACTAGATATGGTCTTAGTAGAGATACAATAGATTTAATTTTGCAGTACAATCCCAAAAGGAAGTTCGACCATGCAGAGTCTACCATTTTCCTGCGTGATGACGGCGATGTTGTGGAATTTTTAAGCCAACATGAGAACGAGGATTCAACAAGACACACCATAGAAATTATTTTGCGTCCTGAGGGAGTGGTAGAATGCACGCCTAAGACCTTGAACCAAGATGGCACGCATGCTGTCTCCATAATTATGCCGAGACATGAGTCTACGACTTTCGATGTGGCAACGCGTGAGACTAATGCTAACAGACTGGTTGCACATAAGCTCAACGTCAACAAGACAAAAGTCGTGATGAACATTCAGGCTAAGTTACCTTGTGCAGCAGCAAATGGATCTGACACGAGATCACGTAGTCTTAACTCGCCGACGCCGGACTACAAAGGGTTGCACGACGAGGAAGCATGTCGCAGCATAGATCTCTAGGTCGTTCCCATCAATGCACTTTTTCCTCCCCAAAGGTGCATGGCAAGAAGAGAGGAAGGCCAATTTCTCCGCATTCTACATAGGAAGGCAAAACAAGAATGAAGTGCAAGCATCGCTGCCAGAAGTGCGATGTCCTCGGACACTATGAGAAGACATGCAACAGTGGACGTGTTGATAAGGAAAATGAAACTACAAGTAGGTAGCGGTAGTGAGGGCTGCAGCCTACAGTTCGTATTGTACCTTTTTCAATTTTTCATTTACATGCTAAATATTTAATTGAGACTTGAGAATAAGGATTCAGTTGTATTCATTTCATCCATGTAGTTGTGAATTCAGGTGTATTCATTGCTGAATCATAATCTATTCATTTACGTAATCATGTTCTATAATATAATTCACCACATCCAATATGTCGGTATAATGCGGCGTACAAGTAAAGCGGGAACCTACATGGTGATTCCAGATGCTGTTTTTGGGTCGAGCTCCAGTCATTGTCCCCTTAGCGGCACTTTAAGCTTGACAATAATTATATATTAAATTATAGCTCCAAGCACATTTAAAATATAGGTTTTAAGCGAAAACATTTATTCTGCATTTAAATATCCTGTATAGCATATTCGTAACAAACACAACAATCGCCCTGACCTCGGACAATTGTGAATATCCCGAAAGAGGTATTCGTGCTCCAACTATCCTGTAATTAGCACAACATCCGCTGTTTTATTCATGTCTGATGGTAAGATCATGACAATGAGTGGTACGTCCAGATAATTAAGTCGGTCCATTAACTATTAAACAAACACACCTATCAATAAGACTGCAACCCATCGTGGTTATCCCAGAAGCGTTATTTGTTCTCTAACTATCATGTAATAAGCATATAATCCGTTGTTCTATTCACGTCGGTAATACGTGGTAAACATGGACACGCCGTCGAGCACTAAATATTTAACAATTAACAACCCACCAGAGCTTTGTTATACCATAATTAAATATCCCGTATAGCATATTCGGAACAAATACAGCAGTAGACTCGATATGGATAATCGTGGTTATCCCGGATGAGACATTCGTGCTCCAACTATCCTATAGTTAGCACAGCATCCGCTGTTCTATTCACATTGGACGAAAAGAGCGCAATTATATGTGGTAAACCTGAACACGCTGTCGGACACTAAATATTTAACAATAAACAACCCACCAAAGCTTTGTTATACGATATTTAATTATCCCGTATAGCACTTCGGAACAAACACAGCAATCGTCCTGACCTCGAATAATCGTGGGTATCTTTGAAGAGGCATTCATGCTCCAACTATCCTGTAATTAGCACAGCATCCGTTGTTCTATTCACGTCTGATTGTAAGATCACGATAATGCATGGTACGGCCAGATAATTAAGTCGGTCCATTAATTATTAAACAAACACTCCTATCGATAAGACCGTGACCCATCGTGGTTACCCCAGAAGCATTATTCCTTCTCCAACTATCCTATAATAAGCACATAATCCATTGTTCTATTCATGTCGGTAATATGTGGTAACAACCCACCAGAGCTTTGTTATAATAAACAACCCACCAGAGCTTTGTTATACCATAATTAAATATCTCGTATAGCATGTTCGGAACAAACACAGCAGTCGACTCGATATGACCAATCGTGGTTATCCCGAATGAGATATTCGTGCTCCAACAATCCTGTAGTTAGCACAACATCTGTTGTTTTATTCACGTCTGACGGTAAGATCGTGACTATGCGTGGTAAGCCTAGATAATTTGTCGGTCTATTAACTATGAAACAAACACAGCTATCGACAAGACCGCAACCCATCATGGTTATCACGTATGAGTTATTTGTGCTCCAACAATCCTGTAATAAGTACACCATCCATTATTCTATTCACGTCAGATGGTAAGATCGCGACTATACATGGTAAACCCAGGCACGCCATCGGGTACTAAACATTTAACAATAAACAACCCATCAGAGCTTTGTTATTCATACTCACTTGACGTGGTATACCCGAATATTTCAATGACAAGAACAATGACAAAAATACGTGACTGGACGTGGCATACTCGAATATTCAGTCGGACCCTAAACCCTAGAGATTTGAACGATGATGAAAAATACGCGACTCAATGTGATATACCCGAATTTGTCGAGTCGGGCCCTAAACCATAGAGGCTTTAACAATGACGATAGCTACTCTTCGCCGGATATTTGATAACCAGAAATTTGGACGAGTTTTCGTGTATGTGTGTTCGACGATTTCTCCATCAACATGTTGAAGGTGATTCGAGTAGAGGTTTTCGGGATTTTCGATGAGGTTGAGGTTTTTCTTGGCAGTGAGATAAAAAGTCTCCGACAATTTGACTTGATTAGAAGGTATTAAGATGGTTTAGTATTTTATTTCTTTTCTTCCTTTTTTTAATGCCTTTTAAGTAAAAGAACAATAAAAATAAATAAAAAAATGAAATATGAGGTTATATTTTGAAATAAAATTTTCGCAAAGATTACTTGTCTAACTATAACAACCCCTGATGATGTAAGACGAAATAGCTCAATGGTCTTTATTTAATAATAAAATGGCTCAAGTCAAGGGACTTGTTATTTGTTTGTAATTTATTCCAAAATTATAAATTGATTTAATTTAAATTTAAACTTGGTACCTTTAAATAAATGGTAATGGATAATGGTACGGGTACCTTTATCCACCTGTACTGCACTCTTAAATGACTTTTTCTTCAAAGATGTTCTTAAGCTCAAGAAGACATTGTACACAATGAAACAACCCCATAGAGTTTGGTTTGGACACTTCACCTTACCCAAGATAAAATGTGGTTATGCTTAGAGTAATTCAAACCACGCCATATTAATGAAATATCGAAGCAAAGATCACTTTATCTTATTATCTATGTTGATAATATGATTATTATAGATGACGATATGAAGGAGATCAAAATATTGGGGAAAGATCTATTCAAAGAGTTTGAGATAAAGAACATGGAAATATTGAGGTACTTTTTGTGTGTTGAGGTTATGAGATCTAAGTAAGGTATATACATCTCTCAATGAAATACATTCTTGAATTACTTGGTGAAATGAATCTACTTGATTGTAAGTAGGTTGATACAAAATCATTGATTGAACATTGTAGAGGGGTATGAGGTAGTGGAGAAGACTAAATATGAATTCTTGGTGGGTAAATTGATCTAGTTGTCATATACCCAATCTGATATTGGTTATGCTATAAGTATTGTATGTCAGTTCATGCACGGGCCACTGAAGGAATATATGGATACTACATTGAGAATATTGATATGTTTGAAAGGACCGTCAAACATCTTATATCGAAGATATGACCACTTGAAGGTAGAAGCCTACCAAAATGCTGATTAGACAGTAATTTTTTAGATTTTGATCGTTGTGGAAGCCTAGGCGACTGAAAACAACCTGCCACCCAGACGCGTGCTTATGGCACCTCGGTGGTTGCACAAGGCACCTTGGCGGCCAACGCTTACAGCAATGCACAAATTTGTGAGATAAATTATATCTTGTTGCCCGGTTATTCATTTTTGACGATTTTTCTTGATTTAGGATATAAAAAAGATTTGTACCCCACTGGTATTCTATGACAACCTATACCACATGATTCACGAAAAAACGACTATAACTATATCAATGATGAATTCGCAGGATCGATGACAACTTTAAAGTACATTAACACGGGGTGAACGACCTTAAATTTTTGTGTTATTAACAGTGTTCTAGAGTGTGGCCGCCTAGGCGTCCGCACTCTAAAAACTATCGCGCTTTGTGGCGGGGCAGTGTGTTGGGCGGCCTAATCGACTGAGCGGCCGCCCAGGGCACCTGAGCGGTTTTTTAAACAAAAAAAAGTAAAAATGATTTTGCTAGGCGGCTGGGCGCTAGGTGGCCCAAAAATGTCCTAAGGCTGCACAACATTTTCTCAAACACTGGTTATTAGTACTTTATGACTCGTCTCATTGAAGACATCAAGCTAGTGATGTTCGTTCACACCGCCCGCACAGTGCCCGATTATTCAATTTTATTAAATTTCTTAGAATTCGGTATTTGGTTAATGTTAATTTATATGCCTTGTTGACATCTATCCAGCCAAGAAGGAGGGTTAGACTCCAATAAAAGAAGGATCACAACTGTTTGGCAATTGTTCCTCTTTTGGTAGATATAAATATACTTCCAGGAGATGTGGTTAATATAAATATACTTCCACGATCCCCTGATGAAGATTAGTACCCTTCGAAATTTTGCTTTCATTCTTATATTCATTTTTTCTGACCCATACTCACTTTTGCACCTAGACTTTTATATGCTCGTTATTCATACTAATAAAAATTTACATTTCGTCCAAAATATAGTATGCCTTCAATGTACTACTTTTTATTGTTAATTATTTAAATTTATTTATTTTACTACTATGATTGTATTTAGCGTCGTCTTATAAGTAATTTAAAATATAAAAAAATTTGGGTGCCAGCGATTTATCAAACCTTGTTGTGCAGAAAATCTAATAGACCTATATTGACCTAGTAATGCTTCATTTTGTCTGTGGTAATCTTGTCACCTATAGAAATA